>JACXGM010005026.1:0-36188 GCA_016801145.1 Umbra pygmaea
AATTAAAAATACCTCACAACCTGTATAGACAGTGTTTGGTTCTTAAATACGTATGGGAAGGCAGCTTACAAATTAAAAATACCTCACAACCTGTATAGAGAGTGTTTGGGTCTTAAATATGTATGGGGAAGGCAGCCTACAAACTAACAATACCTCACAACCTATATAGACAGTGTTTGGTTCTTAAATACGTATGGGGAAGGCAGCCTACAAACTAACAATACCTCACAACCTATATAGACAGTGTTTGGGGCTTAAATACGTATGGGGAAGGCAGCTTTCAAACTAACAATACCTCACAACCTGTATAGACAGTGTTTGGGTCTTAAATACGTATGGGGAAGGCACAGATGATTAGAATTCCGGTGATTTGGAACGAACAACAGTGCTGCGTTCAGGAGATCCCGGAACTGGTAGGATTGCGGCCGTAGAGCCCTCAGACCTCACAACTGGTGTGCTTCCTAGTGACATTAATGCAAAAATATGAAGAAACAACTATTACACCTATGTGTGCATGGTTAAAATTCTTAAGTGCAAAATTATTCAGGCTACAGCACAAATATTTTCATCCATAGATCAGAATAATCATGTCTAACTTCTGAATTTCTTTTTAAACTGCACCAGATTGATGCATTTAAACATTAAAATAGACAAAAAATTCTTACAGGGGAGCATGCCCATGGGATCCCCCCTAGGGGGTTTTGTGCCCCAGTGCAGCTCTAGGTCTAGTGACGCCCCTGGGGCAGTGTCCCCGTTTAAGTTTACAAACATAAAAACATTACCTGTTTTGGAGGTATTTACCCTTCTGAGCTAAAAATGTCCCCAGATTTTGTCTCAGAAATCTTGTCACTTTATCCACAGGTGCACCTCCAATTGACTCAAATTATGTTAATTAGCTTATCAGAAGCTTCTAAAGCCATTACATCCTTTTGTCTTTAATTTCCCAAGCTGTTTAACAGCACGGTCAACTTAGTGTATATTAACTTCTGACCCACTGGAAATGTGATATAGTGAATTATATGTGGAATTATCTTTTTATAAATAATTGTTGGTAAAATTACTTATGTCCTAACTGACATGCCACAACTATAGTTTGTTAACATGTAATCTCTGGAGTGGTTGACAAATGAGCATGAATTATTCTTATACTTCATCCTTAGTGTATGCAAACTTCCAACTTCAACTGTATATCCAAACATAATGGCATTCATAGCTAGTGCTTTGTGTACACCCATGTTGAATTAAATTTGACAGTCATTGAAAGAAGCATGGTAACAATATAACTGAGCCAGTAAGTCGACTGTCAGCAAAAGCTAGTATAAATAACATGTTAGCAAACATAGCAACAGCTATAGTTTTTATGAAAACACCTACCCACAGCTGCCGCAATGTCTGCAATTGATTAAAACAGCACTGGTTGTGAAAATGTACTGACTGCCGGCAGTTTAATATTCAATCATTTTTGTTGAGTATTAATGACAACTGCAAGTGGTCTTTTAAATTCTTTACCAATTGAAAACAGAAATGTATTGATTCCATAAATATTCAACACTTAAGTCAATATATGGTGGACACCTTTGTACAATGTTGGAATTAGATTAATCTTCCAGCAAGACGATGACCCCAAACATATAACCAAAGCCACATTGGAGTGTCTTAGAGAATAACAGGTAAATGTCCTGGAGTGGCCCAGGAAAGAATTTAACAATTGTTGTTTGACAAATATCCTCATCCAACTTCATTGAGCAAACCTGGCAGAGACATGTCCAAATATAATGGTGTCCATCACGTTGGTAAAGCATGCCATTACCATACTTCACAGTGAAGATGATGTTCTTAGGATGATGTACAGTGTTAGCCAATCATATAGCACCAGTCAAAGGTTTTAGAATACCCCTGGATTTTTTATGATTTTAAGAAACCACGCCTCCCCCCCACACAAAGACATTGGAATTTCATTTTTTATGTTGTTACGTAACAATTCCCAAATCTGACTAGTACAGGTCATGTTAAAAAACTGAATATCTGAGAGGAAAGGGCACTAGTCAGAGTGGCCACCAAGACGCCTATGGCAACTTTAAACAGTCTTCATGGCTGAGCTAGGACACAATGTGCATGTACATTAAATAGGGTGCTTCACGAATGTGCCCATTATGGTAGAGTAAATAAATAAAATAAAAACCTTGAGCTACTATCAGTCAAAAGTTATAGAACACCCAGGAATTTACCTTGGTTTTAAAAGATATTAATACCTCTGTTCATCAAGGGATTGAACTGATCATAAATAAAACCAAGATATGATTAAATATGGATAAGCACTAGGTTTCATCATGAATTAATGACTACAGACATTTTGGTTTTGCTGTTGTATGTGAATAATTATTTATAGATTTGCAACATTGTTAATGTCTTTAATATGTATTTTTATCAATGTAATGCCTCAAATTGGTTTGTTTTCATCATGTGTTTTGACCAACATTTAAAAAATGTATTATCCTATTTACAGTTTATTTTTATAAGGGATATATGAATGTTTAAATTACCCTTAGGTATTTACAAACCCTTTACCAATGTGACATTATTATAAAGTGTTACCCAATAGTCTGTTACAATAGTCTGCTATGTGCTATACAAAATAGTCTATCACTTTTTATATAAAAACATAGTATATTTCAGGTAACTATAATACATTTTCTATCTTTTCTCGGCCATATCATCCGATATATTTACCCAAAATCAGAGCAGCTTCATAGCTCTTTGTAACTAATTATCTCAATTGGTTAGACAATTTGTTTTCCTGAAAAAATGTAGTTTTAATCTATTCAATTATGTAAATCTGCCTAAAAGGAGTTAGTTAAAGATGCCTTCTGCGATTTCTGGCCAAAGTTAGAAATATTTAGGCCTCTGGGTTCTAAAGAATGTGAGTTTAGGCTCCCTAGAGCTGAAACGGGTCCCTGCTTAGTTCATTTCTCTGAAGTGTCTAGGTTCCTCTTTTCTCTCTTGTTCTGCCGGTTCTAGAGTTTGTGCTCACCCTGCAAACTCATTAGAAATCACGGTATAGCTCAGGTTTGATTGACAGCTCTGTCAATGGGACTTCTTCTAGCAAACCAAAATACATCTCATATTTGTTGGGAATTCCCTGCCTAAGGCTTGAAGCGAATGCCTGCAATAAGCCTTGAGAACACTTCAGGTTTCAAGCTAATTAAGGTAAGACGATGATTCTACTTAGATTGTGCATATACTATAAACAATAGACACATCCAGACTAAAATGGGGGTTCAAAAATTTGTTTTGCAATTACGAAGATTTGTTTAAAAGTTCCTTAGCATAATCAAAACAATCTGGTATGAAATAGATTGAAACACTTCCGTATGCGCAAACATTTTTGTATATTTTATTATAAATAGTAAATAGTGCTGCTTTGACACAAGACATATTACAACAAAAAAACATTGTATGCCATCTTGATAAAAAATGATATACTGTATGTATACAAAAGAAACAATGTGTCATTTCTGTCGCTGTTTAAGACTAAATAGGCAGCGCCATTGAGTGCCAAGAAAGTGGATAATAACAGAGCTGAGATGGACTAAATAAATACTTAATGACAGGGAAGGTCAGGTCTAAATTACTCCTGATGCTTGTTTGACTTCTAGCAAGCTGCAGTACCTGTACGGGCAAAATCTTCACTTGAGAAAATGTACTTTCTTCCATTGAAATTAATGCAGGAATGATTCCCATGTACATTATGGATCTTTTTTAATAATTACAATTGTTTCACTTTAAGGTGATTTGAGTACTTTATTTTTCTAATACAATTTGGATTTACCAAAAAACTGAAGTACTAAGCTTAAGGATGTTGGTACACAACTATGTGTCAATTCATTTCATTTGAGGTATGAATGTATTGCACTTCTTTGGGTTGCAGCAGACTTTAATCTACCCCTGTCAATCATCCTAGCGAGGTGAATGACAGATTCCACTGTCCAGACCTCAACTGTGTCCCAACATAGAATTTTTACAAGCAAATTAATGGCAGTTTTATTTCTCCAGATAGAACACTTTCCATTTCCCCCAAATCATATGAAATAATACATAATACAGTATGAGTACATTTCCATAAGACATTGCGAGTGCCATACATAAAGTAGCACGGTTTAGTGAGAGGTTTGGCGTGCCTATCGCAAGTCCATAGATAGGTCACCATTGTCTTTTGGATCGCTCACTAAGTCTTTCCTCATTGAAGAAAAAAGTGGTACAAAGTCTTGAACAAATAATGTTCATTCTGTTGTTGGGGTTCTGTTCACTAAATTTTTTTAATTTGTTCTCCCTTTGCTCCTTCGACAGTTTATTTTTCTCGTGAAGCATGGAGAGGGTTTCCAGGGCAGGACTTGAAATGCGAGTGGGGGCAAGTGCCTGGTAACTGGAGAGGGCTGCCCCTTTTGGTCCTGATTATCCCAGGGAGTCAACCCCTTCACGCCCCCAACAACAGTACCCCCTTCAGTGCTCCGAATCAGATCCAAAAACAACCCCCACCTCCTGCCCCACGTTGTCCCTCAATCTCTCCGGGTTGGTTGTCTCTTTTCCTCTGGGGTGGGGCGGGCGTGGGTCTCTGGAGTTGACAGAGACCTCATCCACTCCTGGCCATGTTGCGGCTTCAGATAATGAAAGGCACCTGAATGGAGAGAGAGGAAGGGGGGGTTAGAACTGTTCTCCACCGCGTTGTCCACTTCCCAACCCGAGGCTAACTTCACATGTGACTGTTGCCGGAAGTGAACCGTTAGACGAGATACAAGGGGATGAGAGCTGTACATGGTGAAGAGGAATGTCGGATGACAAGGGAACGGGACTGAGCGAGACGTGCAAGCAGCAGTGTGTGTTTTGGGGAGGCGGGTCCAGGGCTTCTCCCAGGCTACACTGTAACAGGGAATCATTTGATGTAGACCTGCACCGACATCCTTGGTCCTGGCACTGAATCTGCTCTAGTGATCAATAGTAAATCATCTGACCTCCGCTGGGACACATGCTTCCAATCCCCGCCTGCCAGAGGCCATTTTGCTCCCCGTTAACCTCCCCCTACCCCAAATCTAAACTCCACCTTCTGTCGAGGAGCTGCCTGCACTTGGTTTCCAAGCCCCGGACCTCACCAGTTAATGACATCAAGATGCCGCCACTGATGTGCCAAAATGGGCCTAGTCAACATGTTGTAAATTTAACCCCCCACCCACCCCACCCGCACACACACACGATGCCTGTCAAACATGCTTTGGTGACGCTACCCCCCCATTCCCCATTCGGGGAGGTATCTTCGTTACCCAGGGGTCATTACATGGATAGGTGAGCAAGCGGAGGGTTTGATGCCTGGCTCATCACAACGGGTCGTGACAGGTCACAAGTGCACAGGGTTGGGGATTGGTGACAAGCCTCGGTATGGGGCCCGCATGGATGTCTGCCGTAGCTCTTACTCTCCAAGGTATTACTGATGTAAACTGAAGTGCCCTCTCGACTACCAGCAATGTCTCTGATATACATGCAATGTCACCGCCTGAATCCAGAACTGCTCTCTCATCATGCTGGCCAATTAACGTGGGTTATGATTCCTGAAAATCAAAACCTCCCTATGGCCTTTAATCATACGAGAATATGTACCGCCAGTATGTAGAAATGAATAAAATCAGTATACTTCAATTGCAAATCGCATGTGTCTCTTATGTAGATGTTTCAGCAAACACTAACATACCTTACAAGTCCATGCACGCGTATTTGAAAAATAAACAACGCCAACAGTCCAAGTGCTTCAATAAACAGCTTCATAGATCAAGAACCAATTTTTTTATTTATCAGACGTTCTTATTCAGAGCGACTTCATTTATAAATCAGCTGTAAACCAACCTTGCTCTGTCCGTACTGTCCATACTGGTAGGAGGGGTGGTGGTCCACGGCATAGGCTGGCGAGCTGTAGCTGGGCGTGCAGTAGGACTGGGAGCTGGGCAGGGTGGGCATGCTGGTCAGGCCCGGCAGACCCTCCAGACCGCGCTGGGAGCTGTGACAGCTGGCTGCCATGCCACCCCCAGGTTCCATACCTCCAGTCAGAGGAGAAAGGGCAAAGTCACTCTGGTGACTGGGCTGGTGAGGTACTCCCCCTGGGTTTAACAGCCCCATCACCTGGAGAAAAACAAAGAAATAGACAGGGTTAAATTGGCTTAAGCAGAGTAGAAAGGATCCATCAATTCATCAAGACGACATAGAATGTACACACAGAATGTACTTCTGCATACTTAACCTACGATGTATTGTTGCATATCATACATTGATGTCAATATGAAATATGCGTGACAGTTTAATTGGAGCGTACCACATATTAGGTTACATACTACATAGAAGTTCGGTTTTGTACAGGGTGTTGTGTTGTAAAGACAAGGAGTTGAAATTTGAGGAAGAATAATGGACTTGCAGGGCTGAATTTACCAAGGAACTGTTGCTAACAGCCAATCTGTGCAAGAACTAATTCAAGTCAGTTTGAAATACCTTAGGGTTCTATTTGCAACATAAGGAAAGTTAATCAAAATGTACTGTACATTAATTTGACTATCCAAATACAAAGCCTTAAATGATACAGGATGCACACTAAGCCTTGGTGTGCTTTTTACTTTCCATACATACCTGTTATCATGGCAATAATGTACTGTATGTGGGTAATCGTAATGGAAATTTTGCTGCATTAAGTAGACAGACTTATAGATATGGCCATTCAAATGTAAACTTTCATACGTATTGAATGGTCGTTCTACTAGATCATTTCCAATAATAGACTAATCGGTTACAATTTAAAGTATGTTTAAGGAACGTTTAGTTCAGGCATAATGTCACAGGTGGAGAGCGAGTGTCTAGGAGTGCAATGTTTGTAGTGGTTTGTTTTATTTTTCTATGACTGTTTTTAGAAGTGTGTTTGTATTTTCACATAACTTTAATTGTGCCACCTGTCAAAAATGTTTAACCATTCTTATTGGACTGGCAGAGGGGAATGACTATGAGGGACAGAACTGTAAGCCAATCTGAACTGGGGGTATGGATTAGGGACACAATAGAATTATATAGGTTGTTGTCCCGCCCAGTTGTTTTCTGATTTTACCCAGGAAGCGGAACACACAGACACACACAAACAGATGGATGCAAAGGAAACAGAGGCAACAGGGAGGACAGGGAATGTGTGGCAGATGACAAACAGGAACAAAAAGGCACAGGACAGAAGGCAGAGGAAGCAACTGTTCAAGAAAGGCGATTGATGACACCCCTGTACAGACACCGTGGAGTCCGAAGGCGGACTACCAGCCAGTTACGATTCTGAGGCATGGCAACACGAAGAGCACGATGGCTATTCCTCCAAGCCTGGGTTAGAAGGTTTGTGCCACCTACTGCCCAGGAAAATGGTGAGGATAACTCTGAGAAAGTTAATAGTGGGGGAATTGATCGTGCTCCCTGGGAAGTGTTGGTTGTGGGTCCTGGGTGGCGTACTGTGCCTAGTAACCAAGAACAGTGGGGTGATCCCTCCTGATAGACTGGCTGCTGTCATTGCTGTTTTACCTGTGTTAGTGTTGTCTTTTTAGCTTTCCTTTTATTAGATGTTTTAGCCTCTTAATAGTAGTTTTTAGCCTTTTAAACCACTGTTTATAGTGATGTTTTCTGTCTCGTAGTTAGAACACCAAACTGGCCAGGTTTTTCCTGCCCTCAGGACATAGAGGTGGCAGACAGTGTAGCCTGACGAGAATGACGACGAGGGAGCATACCTGCCAGGCAGCTTGTCGAGCAGCTTGTAGGTATCTTAATTAACTAGGCCTAAGCTTTTATAGGGCAGGTACCCCATGACCACAATAACATGCTAAGTTATTGAGGTTAAGGTTTGGGTAGGGTGAGATTAAGATTAGGGTTAGGTTAAGGTAAACTGACTTTTTTTACATTTCGTAATGTACAGGTCTTTACATTTCCATGACTCCGAAAACAAATTTTGTGTTTTGTTTGATTTTTTACGTATGGCCATGAGAAAAGCCTGTCCATACCTACTTTCTGTTAACTAACTGAACCATACTGTACATTGAACCTATTGGTTTCTATGACCTACTGGTTATTTCTAACCTGGTGTAATGTGAAGATCACGTATTCTGTCCTCTCCTACTTTCAAACTTCCTCTCTTCTCTCCTTTAAATCCTCTCCTCCTGACCTCTCCTCTGCTTGAGTCGACCAGCAAAGACACACAATGCTGTGTCCACCCAGACACATGGTTTGCATTACATTGTTTCCTTACCGACGGACCCGGGAGACTGCATCGGTTAGAGAACGCACAATTCCATCCCTCTCCCATATTAGCTCCCCCCAACTCATCCCCACAAAAAGTTCTATGAATTAGTCTTGTAATTTTTACTGGATAGTAGAGAATCAAAATGGTTGTCAGCGTATGGAGCTTATCTACTATGTTCAATGTACCAATAACATTTTTCTCTATAAAATTTGAAAAGACATACATTGAGAAAAGTATAAAAACAGGAGTGGTGTTTCATTGTGTGGTTTGATCGTAAATTTTGCTTCACAGGGCATTAAAATACAAACAGAAACATTACATTGTTTTTCTATCTTTTGACCCTCTCCATGTATCTCCCATTGTCCTATCTCTATCTCTCTCTCTCTCCCTCCATCCATCTTTCTGATCTCTAAATGTACCATGTCCTTTTGGGGCCAGGAATGCCAGCAAACGTGGGAACAAGTGTACGACTCTTTAAAAAAATGTGTCTAAATGTGCGTGGTAGTGCGCATGTGTTTTTAGCACTTTTTCTTCCTGAAGTCAGGAGGTTAGAATGCCTCCTTGGTGATACATTGTGAGCAGCTGCATGAGAGTTCATGTGACAGGAGCTATGGTCAAGAGCAGGGATAAATACAGTGGTAGGTGGACAGAAAGGGGGCCCGTTGAAGCGAGCAGCAAAAGGAAGAGGGATACAAACGGAAAAAGAGATGAGAGAAATGACTTTGAGAATGATCGTGAAGAAGACCCTCGGAGAAGAGGCTGAGCGATTATCAGAATGCTGAACTAATGCTGAATGATTGAAGGATAATGGTGTGACCTTCCCACCTGGTCCCAAACACACATGCCCGGTACACCACACACACACACACACTATCTGTCTGATGGTAATTTACAGGAGCTCTGTCAGAGGAATCTAACCTAACTGATGGAACATGCTGATGTGTGACTGACTACAAAACGGAAACACCTGGAGGTCATTTATCTCACACTGTGTGTTTATGTGTGTGTGCCCTTTTGTGCATGCGTGTATGTTTGAGCGTATGATACGTAACGATACTTTCTGACTGCTAAATTCAGATTTTGGGCATGTTCACATGGCAAATCCTTGACAACGATATCCCTAAGTTTAGAATTACATGTAGATAAAGTAAGGAAGTTACTGAAAGATACCGTATTTTTAAATATATGTAAGGATTATAATAAGATAAGAAAATTGAGAAAGGATAACTGTACAATCCTCTTGATAAGTATATCTGATAAAAGTAATGTGTTTACAGTAATTGTGTGGGTGTATTTTTGTACATTTCTCAGCCTGCATGTGTCTTCTCATATATGGGTATATGTGTGTCTAAACCAGTGTGTGTATTCCTGCAGCCCCTGTGCTATGTGATTGAAGCTCCGGCGTTTCCCTGAGGTGGCTCTGTTTCTCAGTGGTTCCGGGGATTAAGCCCCATGGGGGTGCAAAGCCCAGCCGCTTGCTACTCTGGTGAGAACGGATTCCTCTGGTATGCACCGGATCAGCTAGCCAGACGCCTGAGACCCCACGCCACAGGGAGCAAGTCCACAGCATACTGGTGCAAGCTAGGGGCTCATGTTTTAAGTTTGATTACTAACTAAAGCACAGGGTATTGCCCGAACTGCGGCAATTCAGTGCTGACAAACTGTTATAAAGCTATAAAAACATACCTTTTTTTAACTACAGTCTCACATAACTTTTAAAACCACTAAAAACTGCTGTGCCACACTGTTTGGAATCCATGCATTGCTGTTTTAGCGATTGTGTTTACAGCTGTGTGCATTCTTTTAGATGTCTAATTGTAAAGTTCTTGATGTTTTCATCCACTCACTATTCATGTCATAAAATAAATGTCCAATTCCTTTTTCATAATTCAGAATACACACATGAATACCATCCAGTCTGAAATGCAAATGAGCATATTGCAATACACAGTTATAAAATTGCAGATGAATACATGAATTAAAACAAATTAACCAACAAAGTGAGTCATTTGCATAAATTACACACCATATCACTAAGGGATGGATTCCTTCATTCCAATCAATTAACACACTGGAACGTTCCATGATTGCAATTCCAGATGGACGCAAATATTCCAGACCTGTGTGTGTGTGTACTTTTCTGTATTTGTCTGTTTGTGTGTCTACGTGTGTGCTCGTACTAAGCTAAGCTTACCATTCTGTCCAAGCTAATGGACAGTTGAGTCCCTGTCAGGTAGACTAATGGTTAAAACAGCTACAGTATGAGAGTACATGACCTTTGACCTGTGAACCTAGTGAAATTCAGCTAATGGATTTGGCCTCTTGAAGGAGTCACCTGCTGACCAGTGTGTCCTCTCACAGCCACATGGAACAATGTTTACCAAATGGTGGCATTAACGGCAGCTACGCTGAAGAGGAACCAATATGTTTGTTTTGCGTACGTTTATATGGTAAAGCAGTCAATCATCATCCCTATTCCAAATGGCTACACGGATCACCCAGATGTCTTATCTTACTGTCGTTGCTCACACAAATAAGAAAAAAAATACATACACAAACTCACACTCAGGGTCAAAAAAATATTGAATGGTTAGCCTGAAGGTTTGTTGTTATCTCTTCTAAGCAGGACACTGAAGAAGGCCTGAGAACATTTCACTTTAGAGACAGAACCCATCATGCATTGCGTTAGGCACGGCCACCCTTTGTAGCTGTTAAAATCTCGTTTTCTGCCTGTTAGGAAGACCCCCTCCCTCCCCGCGCGTACAGAGCACACCGTGATGCTGATGAGTGTGTAATCGGCCATAATTGTCTTTTCAGATTTCATTTGTGTCATCTTTCGTCTGCCACTCTCCCTGTCCCTCGCTTGTCCTCTCTCGCCTAATTGGCCTCCTCTCCTCATTATGTATTCATATGCTAGCCGTCCACATCCAAATTAGTATAAAGAGCTACTTCCTCATGAACGGTTGAGTTTGGCCACGTAGCACGATTCATCCTGATTGAAATGCATCCGACAACTACATATCAAAGCCTCTTGAGTCTGAGCACATACGCTTAAAGTTATCTAGAACCAACCCGCTAAGCAAGTATTCTTTCTCCAATTCGACGGAGTGAAACCAATTTTCCAGTCCGTAACAGGGGTGGGGACTTGTGTATGCGCTCTTACAGTACAGACCTGTGGTGAAAGACCATTGCTGATGCTCGGGTTGACCGGGTTGGAGTGGCCAGGCGGGGGCACGAAGCTGTCCGAGTAGCCCGAGAAGCCGTGGCGTCCGGAGGACAAGCAGTAGGCTGAACTCCCATCCTGGGCCCCCGCTGACGAGCCAAGCCCACCCTGGTGCACCGAAGTGGGAGGGAGAGGTTGAGGCCTGTGGACTGTACTAGGCTGTTCTGACACTGTTTCAAGTGAATGGATGAGACGGAGAATGAATGAAAGAGGAGAGAGTGAGATAGAAAGTGGAGTGGGAGAAAAAAGGGAGAGATGAGGGCAAGGAATGGAATACAGCTACAGTGGGTTATTGTTGTTAGTCATATGCATTATATTTATGTTTTCCCAATTCAGAAACAGATCATATGCACAGGCCGTAAATCTGCACTCACTTTGTGAAATGGAGGAGGGCGGGTAGGGGCTGTCTGAAAGCTGATAAGGCTGCAAGCTCGACATGGCAGAAGGTGGGAAACCGCCAGGGATCAGGTGATTAAATGCCATGAGCTGATTGGCTCCCGCCTGTTTCCTCCACCGTGCTCTCCGGTTGCTGAACCACACCTGTTAATCAGAAACCATGTGACATTTTTAAAAGCTAATCTTGTGAAGTAAAGCATGTAACATTGTGTGCATGCGCATGTGTGTGTGGGTATCAGTGTGCTGGAGAGTCTGAAGCAGAACTGACTGATAGTGATCTGAACATCTGGATAACAGTGACATAAAGTCTTTGTCTAACTCAGTCACAGGATTTAAATAAAGCCTCTTATTCGAGCACATAGCAAAATCACTTAAATCCTTTGAATGGCTGGCTTAAAAAAATAAAAAAACTCTATCTTGGGCTTCTATTTTTTCCTTTTATAGATCTTAAACAAAAAGAGGTCAAAACAAGAAACTCAACTGTAAAGCCTGTGTATGTCTGTGTGTGTGTACAGCTGACTGGTGACTGTGTGTGTTTGTCTACAAGAGTCATGCAACTGATGAGATGCATGGCAGACTGCCAGACCAGTTTAACACATATCCCTAGGATTGGGCTCCAGGGACTAGGGACAGAAGCTTCCAGTATGTGTGTGTTTGTTGGGGGCAGTAGGGGTAAACACCACAATGTGAGAGGAGCCTACTTGTTGTGTTTTTACTAACCTGTACCCTGGCTTCAGTCAATTTGGCCCTCTGAGCTAGCTCCTCCCTGGTGTAGATGTCTGGGTAGTGCGTTCGTTCGAAGGCCCTCTCCAACTCTTCAAGCTGCTCGGCCGTGAAGGTGGTCCGACTGCGACGCTGTTTCCTCTTCAGCGGCAGACCCGGCTCCGAGTCGACGTCTGAGCCCTCATCCGAATGGCTGGCTGGAAAACATGACCGATAAATGATTGATTCTGATTGGCTGGTTGAGAACAAAATACAAAGCTGGTGTTTTAATTGGTTAATGGGAGCAACATTTTTTGACTTGAAGAATTTAAAAATAATGCTTCCCCTGTTTTTAGTGAAATACAAAGCATACTCGAAAAGCACCTAAGTAAAAAGTGACTAGCATCTGGTTTCAATGGCAACTCTTCTAAAAACAAATTGACCACTGCCAGAGCCATTGCATTATCTACTTGAAAAATACAAAATAATAGCTGGCATGTTGGATCATACAGGCTGTTATTTTACCAAGGAAATATGCTTACAACATATTCTTATTTACAATACTGTCAAACACAGGGACTGATCAAAACGTTTGTAACTTCGTGGGATTAGAAATAGTGACCTTGTGTTTACTTTCCAAAAGCTCTTGACCACTAGGCTTCATAACCTTTTTAATGAGTGCATTTCCCAAGGAGCTCATTTGCATCCACTACCTCCTAGATCCCAAATTTTACCAGGAAATCTGAATCGCATTGTTCGGGCAGGAGTGCTTCCTGATTTGCAGAGAAATCTGTCTGTCTGAAGAGGATAAATCCTAGAACAATAATCTCATCAAAGTAACTGAAAACTGTGTTTGAAACCAGCAAATCACTCAAATCTCTTTCCTGATCAGAGCGCCTGTGGTCAGAGAACCTGCGAGTCTAGTTCTCCCCCACCAGGACAGGACCTCTAGGGCTTTCCCAGAATGGGATCACTTTAAATATATATATAGGTGTCCTGACCAGCCCTTTCTAAATCCCCAGAGGCCACAGTGGATCCTAATGTGATCAAAAGAGAGCTCACAGAGGCTGGTGTGGTCTGCTTAAACATGGCTTAAAAAAGTCCTAACCCTGTAGGGCAGAGCGGGACATCCCTCAGCCCTCTGTGTGTCTACCTCTGTAGCCTGCTGCATGCTGGGAGCACCGCCGGGAGCGTATTCTAAAGAACAGACAAGCACTAGAGGCAGGCGCCTATCGACACGCAGGTGCGGCCTAATCTGCCAAGGCTAGAGGACGGGTGCCATTTTGGATGAGGAATGAGTCCCATGATGTGGTGTTAATTTGTTTGCTCAGTTGAGGGCTGCTGGACAGAGGGATATAGAGATGGACAGACGGACACAGAAATACGGAGAAGGCGGGGCCTAATTCAGCAGAAGGGAGTGGTGAATGAAGGCTGAGAGGCTCAAAGACTAAAGCAGCGTATGGGGGAGACTAGCCGTCTATTAAATAATGATTAGGCTCCTCAAACTAGCATGACAGCCAGCCATTGTCCACTATTACGTGCCTGCAATGCCCTCGTGAAACACACACGCGCACACAAAAACATATCGTCTACACACACACACACCCACATATGCATCTGTTCTGTCCAAGACCTCTGATTTCACGCGTTGCTTTTTCTCTATAACAATGTTTCCAACGCAGATGGTTACAGACAAAAATACTCCACTCCCCGGAGTTCCATGCATGAGGGACTTTCTAATCGAGAAAAAAGACAAAAGATGCCAAAAATAGGACCTCTGCCCTGGAGTGTTTGTGTGTCTCTCATAGACCCAAGCCTGGAGCTCAGGCCAGAGAAGTTATGGCCAAGTGATACGGTTAGCCTTGTTGACTCCGCTAGTTTCAATATACAAATGTGGAGAGAGAGGAGATAAGAGAATTCTGGTGTTGGCTGCACAGCAGAATCACCAGTGTTAAATCAACTCAGTGAGTGTAACACTCTCAGAGTTGATTTAACACTGGTGATTTTGCTGTGTGGTTGATGTAGGTAACCTCTCTCTCTCTCCTCTTCAGTTTTTGGTTTAATTAAAAATAGAGGGCCTGGGCAGGCAGGGGAGCGTGGCTCCCTCCTGTCTCTCCTGAATCCTCAGCGCCAGCCCCTGGAGCCGGGCAGGAAATGCTTGTGCTGGTTGCCAGTGAAAGCCCGTCCAGGCATTACATAGGATTTGAGCTCCGGGAATTCTGCTCTTACTCCGAAACGCAAAAATAAAAAACAAGATTGCAATACTGGAGCTCTTTATTAGATTCGGATAAGGGGTACTGGACAGAGCACTGATAGCAGAGAGGCTCATGAGAGACGTCGTTGCACCTGAAGAGGAAAATATCCATCTGGGCAGGACGTATTGCATCTAATAGTAGTTGGATTAAAACCTTTGGAACACAGCATGCAAAGTGAAAAAATGTACTACATGTAAATCAATAGTTTTATCCTGAAATACCACAAGCCTGAAAACGATTCTGGTCTCGTAGATAAGTGGCGATGACAACCGACTGACAGAATTCTCGTTTCAAATCACCGAAAAAACAAACCTGAAATAGATTAATCAAGACATGAAGAAAAAGAAAGACGAAACAGGAAGACAAAAACACACGTCTTGGACGTCACCAAAGAACATAGAGAAAGGGAGGGAAGAGTGAGAGAGTTTAAACAGAAAGACTGAACGAAAAGAGCAAGAGCTCATAAAACTCTCGGAAGAAAAGCACTGTGTCATGTTAACTTCAGGGTGGGGGCAAACTTTTTTACTCCTTTTCTCGCTCTCTCCCCCCTTTTTTCCTGCTCCCTGTTTTTATTTTTAGTAACGGCCGCGGAAAACACTCCATCACAGCCGCGCCGTTAATGGCAAATGACAGTGCTACTTTTGTCATCCTTTGGCTTTCTTTCTCTCTCTCTCTCGCGCTTTCTGTCGCTCCCTCTCTCTTTTGGGAGTGATGTGGGCTGGGTTTGTCCTTTGTATGGTTGGAGGGGAGAGGCCTGTCGCCGAGCTCTATTGGGCCAATTTCCACGCTCCATCTGTAGGATCCGTCAGGGCTGCCCGGGTCTGCATTCAGGGCCCTGTCACCTGCCCGGCAGGGGAGATGAGGAGGGGGAGCTGGACGTGTTGGAGGAAGGCGAGAGGCCTGGTGGGGGCACAAAGAAGGCCGAAGAGGGGCCACTGGGGGTTGTTGAGGGGCACAGCAGGGGAGCCCCCCTCCCAAATCCTTCCCACCTTCCATCTACTGGCTCAGAGGCAGTTGGTGGGGAAAGATGGCTGAGATGGGGAGCTAAATGCACCTGGAGGTAAGGGTGTGTAAGCAGGGAATGACGTGAGAGAGTCAGATTGGGCATTTAAGTCCCATCGCGTCCATCACTCCAATTCTCAAACGTTCTCCTTACCATCACTATCTCTCTGTCTGACTCTCTCTTTCATTCTGCACAAACACACTCCTTCCTACCATAGTCGGGTTTGAGACGGCCGCGTTTCAATCAAGAGGGGAACGCCGATGCAGGAAACCTGGAGCACCCCGGAGTTCCCACACATTACTGTCAACAAACAAGAGGATACCAAATGCACAAAGGGAGGCCTCGACCTCCCTACTTAAACACCCAAATCAAATTTTACGCTAAAGCACCAGGGTGCTGCAAATACTAAGTACTCCATAGCCCTGCGCTCCACAGTTTGGTCTGCTCTCTGACAAGAATCCAAATTCAAACATAGATTATCATCCCTGAGGGGGAAATTGGTTTTGCTGCAAAATTACACACTAACATAGACAGTTAAACAAAACAGCGCCCAGACATGTTAGTCTATGAGATAGTAGTGACAGACTCCCAGTAGTTGGCCAGATTTCAACAGGTAGCATGTGTTAGGCAGTGCATGCATCTTACAAAATGACAGACCATTCATAAGCTTGTCGTGCAGAAACATGCTCTAAACCAGAAAAACCATGGACGCAGGAACACTGATACAGTTTAACATAGCGCAGTCTTTCTGTGCAAACTAAGAGCTCAACCAAAAAAAAGTAGACAGGCAGGGCACAGGAACTCACACACAAAAAACACACCCCGCACGGGGCCAAATGGGAACCACTAGGCTGTCTCTTTGCATTAAAATCAACTTTAGGCAAACTGTATTTTACAGTAGAGGGGATTCTCTACACAGGGTAGTCTTAAAAACAGGGACTGGTTTTGTTGAATGTATATGGTTGCCAAGAAACCCCCTGGCCTTCTCTGAGACGATAATACGAACAGACATATAATGCATTAAACATACACAGAGCCGCCAACACACTCACTGAGAAAAACAACACACGGTGCCACCGACGCTAACAAGACAATCTACGCACTCAGTTTTTTTAGCTTAGCAGAAAGAAGGAGAAAATAAAAAAGAGTTGGCGTCAGCGAGTGTGAGTGTAAGGACAGCCAATAGGCTACAATGACCAGGCCAGAGAGAGAGAGGTAGAGAGTTATTTCAATTGAATTGAGTGAGAGAGACACCAAGAGCAGCAGGATAAGAGAGAGGAGTCTAAAGGATGAGAGAAGGAGTTTAGCGAGCTGGGCCATATGGGGCCGTTTATGACCACGATGGCGGTAGGGGCCGGTCGGCCCTTCCTCCAGGGACTCTTAATAGAAAGGGTAATTGAGCCGCTGACATGTGTTCCACTGCGCCCAAAACAAAAGGCAGAAGAGACAAATGAACTACTTATTTGCCCAGGGAAGTAGATCGGACCTTTTCAGCGAGCCAGGACTGGCGGGGCCGACTCACTGAATAAAACAGTGCATCATCGCCATGGAGGCGTGATGTTGGGGAAAAGTGCTCGGCCAGACTCGGCAGATGCTCGCGGGATAATGGGTAACTGACAGCTTAGGGCCCCAGCTGGAGTTTACCGTGTGGGGAGAGGAGAAAGAGGTGGAGGGGGTGGGGCTTGGCTCTCACTTGACTTGCTAAGGAGCCCCCAGGAGTCTGTTGCAGCTGCCTGAGGGAGGGTGGGATGGAGGGGTGGTTGGCTGATCAGGAATTTATAGATTTAGGCATGATGGAGAGAAAAATTGCAATAGAGAGAAATGTCAAAAGAGAATACATTTTGCTTGTTTGTCCTGCCTTTCTTGTATTCCACTTCCTTTGGCAATGTAAACAAAGGTTTTCCAACCCAATAAAGCCCTTTGAAACGGACAGAGAGTGAGTGAGAGAGAAAGAATGAGTGTGAGGAGAGAGGGTGAGCAGGAGAAAGAGTAGATACTGATAAACAGGAAAAGAGGGAGAGAGATTGCTGCAGAGATCCCACTGAAAACGAGTCAACCCCATAATGACGTCGAAAAGATGCATCGCCCTCTAATATAGCTGAACTGACAAAAAGCCCCAAAACGGCCCTGTGCGTGCCATTATGCGGGCCCAGTGTGAGGCATCTTATTATTTAGTTCCAGAGAGGTGGAGTGAGGTGACAGTTTCACGGTGGCATTGCCACCCTTGGTGAAGATACAAAGCAGCAGCCCAGCACCCATGCGGGGCCACATGAACAGGCCAGTCTGCCACACGCTCCCACCCCCAGAAAAGAGCCAGCCCAGCCGCCCAAGTCACCCACTCCCCAGGTGCATAATCGGCCTAGTGGGCCAACTCTCATAGTCTCACACCAAGCAACCACCAGCATGACTCCGGTTCACTTTAGCTTTTCACATCCATGCGTCCCTGTCAGAAAAGATGGTACTCCTAATCTATGTAATGTGTTCTGTAGCTCAGAGGAATGGAACGGTAGTCCATTAGCTGTCATGGTGAACCTAACATTATTCTAACCCTGTTTTCCTGTGCGGGAGATCATTTTAACAGGCAGTGACCCCAAGTTGCTCTTTGACCCTACCCAAAATGCAACCCCATGTACTGCTGAAGAGGCAAAGGGGGGCAAGAGAGGGGATGATGGCTTCCACTGACCCCTTTCACAGCCCGACATCACCCCTCCACAACATTTTTTGAGTGGCCGGGTAGTTCAACCACAGCCGCATTCCTTAATTTATCTATTTTTCCAGAACAAAAATGTTATTCACTGTGATGCATCTGTCAGTTTCTCCTACAGGTTATTCATACTGTCATGGATGCATTTGAAACTTTTTTATTGTTGTGGGTATTTTCTTTATTTTACACGAGAACATTGTAGACCAACGCAGCGGAGGTGCGCACATCCTGAGGCTGCATAGCTTTTCTCTCAACTCTGTCCGTGAGAAAACGCAATGAAGACGAGCGACAAAATTACTCTACCGTGTCCATTTGCTTTTCTGTAACAAACCAAACTGTTCTTCAAGGGGAAAGAAAAGAGAGTGAGGCTAAACAAAGTTAAGTGATTGACAACGCTGTCCGGCTTTACTCAATTAACTATCTCATTGTGTCCAAACCTTTGCCAGAATCTCACCCCTATACCCCCCTCCACCCCATTCTCCACCAACTCCTTTATCCTCCAACCATCACAGAGTGTTGCTTGGCTAACACTTCCAAGGAAATAGAGAGCTCTTTTTTACCCGGCGACTCCTCTCCTTGACCTTCCATTGGTCGCTCTTCTCTACTCTTCTCCTCTGTCTCTATCCTCTCTCTCTCTCTTTCAGACACTTCAAAACTGTCTCTCAGGGCAGTGAAGAGAATGCGACGGAGTCCATCAGCAACGAGGGGCAGGGCCGGGGCAAGACCCCGCTCCCCGACTTCAAAGATGCCCTGCATTCATTAATTGTCCTTTGAATTAATATCGCTGCGATCACAATGCGGGTGCCAGCAGAGAAAGAGACTTTAATGAAGCATAGAGTCTGTATTCACTTGCAGATAAGCCAGTGTGGATTTTCTTGAGAGAGAGTCTTAAGAGTGATGCTGTGACGTAGGCTAAAGTAAATGGGGTGTGTACGGCCAGGGTTAGCCGGAATACACAAGAGCGTGAACAGAAAGGGGGTGAGGGGGTGTTTGAATGCACCGATAACTGATACAATCCGCTTCCACTCTTAAAAATGCTAGCCAGTATACTGAATGTTGCTAACCAGCTAATGATTTAACCGGCTATCACACTATGGAAATCAAAAAGGCAACAACTTTAAAAATGAAGTCAACTATCACTTTAAAAAATGCCAAACATGACATTTGTACAGAACATTCTAATTGGTTAATCACCTGTGTTATGAACTGGGGCAAAATCCAAGAGGTTGTTGATTTGACTCCCAAAAGAACTGTCTTCAACTGAATGTTTGCAGACTTTGGACATCGTAGTGGATGCATGCTATGTTTAAAATGTCTCTCTCTCCATTTCTCTCTCACTCTGTCTCTCTCTCGGTCCATGCCAAAATAGTGGGGAGCCGGTTTCCCCACTTTATTTACACTAACAAAGTCCTGCTCCGATTCTTTGACAAAAGCAGCTAAATCTTTCATGTTTTGTCAGCACTTGATTTTGCCTGTCTCCCTGGTTATTTGCTTGCCCCAGGACAATGGAACCAGGAGAATGGAAGCAGATTGTTGGAATGTGCCTCAATGAAACCAATTATTACATGTTGACTGCGTTCACCATGGCAGATTTGAAAGAACTGGGCTTATTCAATTTGGCGCTGCGGGACTCCCTTTCAAGAGAAGTTATCCCTTTGACTGTTTGTATTTCTGAGCTTTCATTTTTTTACCTCTCCCCCCTAACTTTGCCCCCCTCTCCAATTGCAGTAAAGGGAATCTGGAAGTGTAGGCTACTATTAATGCAATTTGGCTACTTTTAATTAGTTAAAAGAGGCTAAAGAGATGTTTGTTGGTGTTATCTTCAGAGGATGGCTTGTCATTAATTAGAAGCCACTTAATGTGGCAGAATGTATTGATTAATTAGCATGAATGAATCCTTTCAGTTTCGAAAGCCACGTCCGTCACAATATCCTTTATGAAATGTACAAACACAAAATAGGCACAGCAAAGAACTTTTGGATTGCACTAAACTGCGTTTCCTCATTTTCACACACGTTTTGGCCCTGACTACAGCTATTTCTGTTTCTTTTTTAACCATAGGTGCTCCCATCAAAATATCCTAGTTTTACAAATCATTGGTCTATAATTGCAATATTGATCTTTTTTATTATTGTACATAATCAAATGCACACATCTTACAGTTTGTGTTCCCTCTGAACTCAACTAGTCCTATTGAACAGGAAGTGGAATTGTTTAACATCCGATTCACTTCCTGATTATATGCACACATTTACAATTTGCTCTGGGGCATCCTTTTTCCCAAATGTTCTAGGTGCCCTGTAATGCCATACAGACCTAGTAGTAGCTTGCCAGGCCCAGTGTTACTTCCCTTTATCCCACAGATCTCTAGTGGCCTTTTCCCAGACAAATAAATCTAAATGGAGCAGCTTTGATCTCGGCACTTAAAGGACATCAACAATGGAGGCCTAGGAGAAAGGGCGAAGAGCAACAGTCCTCTCTCTCTCTTTCTCTCTTCTGGAACAATAGCCTCTACAAACACCTACTTAATCAATATTTGGCCAGAAGACACTCTCTCCATACCCAAAACAGCCTATTGACATTCTAATGAAGAACTATAAAGGAAAAAGAAAACTACAAGGACAACTACTTCCAATGACACAGAAGAGGATAATAAAATATGTCCTCTGTAGGCCAAGTAAAAAGGGAAAGTCCTCACTGGCCATTGTATCAAATGGAATACAATTTGAGCAAACAAAATTTCAGACATTACATTATAAGCATGATGAGCATTCAAAGATCTTAAAATATTTTCTAAAAACACCAACTATTTCCAAAGAATTAAGTTAGCCCAGTTCATGTTACCGTAAATCTCAGTTTGGCCTTAACATTATTTAATTCATGTTTTAACTCGTAAATACGTTATATATGGGTAATATATGTGGTTTAAAAATGCAAGACTAAAACTTCATTCCAAGCTAACCACAAGGCTCTTAACGAAACTGATAGTCAGTTTTGAAAGGTTAATAAAGTCAATTGACTATCCTGATCTTTATTCGCGATGCGTCGCCTGGACAGACGCAGGAAAGCATCTATAGATATTGCATGAATACGCGCGCCCCGGGCAAAGAGGAAGGGGCGGGCTTTGTCTCGAGATGAAAGTGGAAAGAAATAAAAGCTTTGAGTTTAATCTACTAGAAAAGTTTTTTTACTACGATGACTGGTGCATTTTGTCTAAGCAGATCATGTGCACCGTTCAACGATTGTGAACATCATGCATAAAAGAGCAACAAGAACTTTATTCTAAAAAAATAAATAAAAATACAGTTGTTTATCTAATGTGGTCTATATATTTATTTGCTGTAAGTCGAATGAAATGAACAATAATCATAAAAAATGCAATCATAAGCAAGCAAATTGCCATAAGGAAACAATTTAAGAACATAAACAATAATATGCTCACATTATGTATAATGTCCGTTGACTATTAGCATAATGATGATGGACTCTGATAGCTTATAACCTACATTCCTAAAACAACAACAGGTTAGCAATCAACAGGTGTTAGGGGGAAATTTAAGAGAGAGATGCCGTCTCTTTCGCAATGACTTTATTATGGATATCTCCAGACGCTGAGAAACACTCCGAAAAAAAAACAATTTCTAGGAAAAAACTGTTGTTTTTTTCCCTCAGGGCGCGCAGTCTATAAAATAGGCCGGAGTTGACTATTGGTGTTGTCTGAATTATTCATCGCTCATTGCGGGTCCATAATGTCTTTTCTCAGCCTTTTGTCATCGCATTTTCCCTCTTTCTCTCCACATTTTGAAAAGCTTTGGCGTCTTTCTGTGCACCGCTGAGCCGCTTGCTTATAGCTGGCCTTTGTGCGCGAAAAACCGAAGTGTGAGTCTCAATGGACTCTTAAGCCTTTGTCTCTCAAGTTCATCCTCAAGTGTCTGATTGTGTGCAGAGGAACCGTCTCTTTTTATGGGAAATGGAAGAGTTGGGCAAATGTTTGATCAACTTTATATGGAAACGTTAGGCTTTTGTCAACGTTGTGTTATGATACAGACATGCATTTCAGAAGTCATGATTCATGAAGAAAAGTTAATGCAGGAAAAATGTTCATTCGTCAAGTTGCATATAATCATATATCACTCACCTATGAGAAAATAAATTATCAAAAGTAATAATTGGTTAGTAAATAATTAATTCAAAATCTATTAAATCCAGGAGGTATGCAATTATCTGGAAGAATTGAAAAGTTAAGATAATTGAAATTCTATAGCATAGGTTTATTTTGGCTACACCAATTGTGCAAATTAGTAAGCTGCACAGATGGTAATTTTATACACTTTGACATTATATTTCTAGAATGAAAAGGTGACTTTCAAATGCAATACATTATTATTACTATTATTATTATTATTAATATTATTACCAAACATTGAGATAACGATATGGAAAGAAATATTGGCCTATTTCTGAAACCAGAATATTCCAATATTCCACTTTATTGGCTATAGGCCAATTCAACTTCGCCAAGGCTCAATACTGCTTAATTAAAACCATTACTTACATCTATCACCAAGGATGCCGTCGATGCTATGTTTCGCCCTTCTTTCATTCTCTTCCAATTCCCTCTTCTCGATTTCATCATCATCTTCCTCATCTTCTCCTCCCACTCCCCCAAATTTACAGCGCATGATCCGGCTTATTGAACTCACTTAGGAAATAAATAATAAAATGAATGCAATTAGTTATATTTTAATGCATGCATGAATACAGGGTAATGAAAGCAAACGTGTATCAAACATATACGAGCATTCAATTCATTAGGCTAAATTACAGACTAGCACCTGTTGATACGACAATTCGTGCCATTGACATTATAATTCTGTGAAACTTTGAAAACTTTGTACACATTAATTCACATCTTGCTTTTGTTTTTTCATGCACGTAATTTCTCTACTGTTGCTCTATTGGCGAAATATTTGCACCGTTAGGCTACCTTTTAATCAACAAAATTGAACGTACATTTACATATATGCAAATCTGGTTATTATAAGTAAGTTCGTTTTTTACAAAGTTTGTATATGTATTCTATTGATGTTGTAGATATAGGCTTTGAAATGGGTTAGACAAAAGCACATCTAAATAATATCACTACCTGAAGGGACGTTATTTCTGTCGCAGATGCCGTCTTTGAGTAATGTATCCCTGATTTCCCAGCTAAACATACCAGGGTTGTCTCTCTTGTATTCCTCGATCTTCTTGTCCACGTCTGGTGTAGTTGTCTGCTTTACATTGAAACGATACAAACAATTTACTCTCAGTATGTGTTGTTTCAAATGTACTGTAAGTTGATCAAATTATCTAAAAGGTGTTGCATTAATAGACTGTTTAAAAAATAGCTCAAATTCCTGTAAAAATTTAAATGTATATTTTATATTGAGAATGCATTTTAAACAAATTATAAACTGATTATAATTGGCCGTGTCCTTTTACAACAGTACTGCATGACCTGTAATCCTCCATTAACTAGTTTGTGTAGTAATGATGATAGGCTAGTGTAAAAAATTACGTAAATGTACCACTATTGATTATAAATATTCTTTCAGCCAAGTCTTGCAAACCTGATCGAGGGCCCTCACCTTGGGTTTGCTGCCTCCGATGGCACCGGGTCTGATGGAACCAGTCTCCTGGTACCGGCAAAGGATTTTGGACACGCAGCCGTGGGAAACTCGGAGTTGGCGGGAGATAACACAGGGTCGGATGCCGTGATGGGCCATCTCCACGATCTTGTGGCGGATGTGGTTGGGAAGTGGTCTGCCGTTAATAAACACCCCACCGAGCTGGTTTACCCGGCCCTGGCCTAACGGTGTAGAAACTGTTCAGAGGGAACTCATGTCATTCAGCAGTAAGTATTTAAACGACCAAAATAACATCAAACAAAAAGAAATCCCAAATAATCAGTCCTATATTTATATATGTAAACTTTGTTTATCTTGTCTTGTCTCAATGAGATACAACTATAGAGTAACCTGTTGCATGTAAAGGCGTTAATATCTGAACTGTCTTTTGATCGGTTATTTTGGTAAAACGATATTGATTGCTATTGCTATTACACCAGTTAAACCTAGATTTTGCACAAGGGAAATCAATAAATATGAAATAGACCTACCTAGCTTGTTGTTCTGATAGCACATGATATGTTAGTTCAATTTAATAAATGATGAACACTTTCAGCCTATAGGCCATGTAGAGTACATATTTCCAGCCAGCAGTTTAACGGCATAGGTTATGGGCTACATAAACATGCTTTGTTGAATTGTCTATGGAAAGGCAACACTAAACCACTAAACAACATTATTTAAATGCGGACAATAGGCTATTGGAAGTTGACAAAATCACAACACTTGCTATCTTTCTGTACCAATCAAAATGTAATAGTAGCTACACGAAGAAATATCGACTTGCTCCATGCGGCCTGTATTTTTATGCATATGCCTACCTTCCAAGGAGTAGCCTCCACGCGGGTAGTTTTGGTGTGGTGATGGGCGCATCATTCTCGGTATGCCCCCCGCTAGTGCTGTCATGTCTCCTACCCTCCGCAAACGAAGCTCTCCTCTGGACACCACCAAAACGAAACCTTCAGAAATATTCTACAATCCCCAAAAAGTTATAGACTGCAATTACTTTTATGCAGCAACAGAGAAGCATCCACGTCCTAGGGAGTAAGCTATTAGCAGGTTGCTTTTTCAAAACTAACAACATGCGAAAAGAAACACGTTAAATCCTGAATATTGGTGCATTCGTCATATCCAACGTGAAAGAGTGAGCTTTAGACAAAGCGACGTTTCTCTCGTTTAAATATAGAGTCTGGTTTCAGTTGAAGTGGTTGTTGACACTCTTAAGTTGCATTAAGAATATGTGTTTAAGTGGAAACATTTTATAAGTTGTTGCTTTCCTTTCTCCTTCAGCCCTTCCAGGTCTCCGATTGGCTCAGAAAGGCGATAGACCGGGGGGCTAAGGAAGCTTTTTGATTGGCCGACCGCGGCACATTTCTTCTACTGACCTCACGGGTTCAAGGCGATGTGTCTTGAGTCTTGTGGTGACTCCGAGCTTTTGCTTTCACTGAATGAGATCCACGATCATCCCTTTAGTCATTCATTGTAGGCTCTTATATGTTCCACTAATATAGGTGAAGATGCGCATTTCATTGAAGGCTGTATGCAACCGTTAAGTCTGTATTTAAACTGCAAACCCGAATTTATAAATTAAGTATATTTAAGTCGCTAAGGTTTGCATCTACACACAAAAACACATCTTGCTATGTTATGCAGTGATGCTACAAACATTGTCATTTATTGTATACATTATTTAGACAGAAGTTTAATAATTACACACAGAAGAAGCAGAGCCCGGCCAACGCAGCAGGGTATGACGCCAGGAGTGTAGTAAATGTTGTCTGTAGCAAAATAAAGTGCAATTGTTTGAAGACATTATTTATAACTTCAAGACTGTCAACTGCTCCTATACCTATTTGTTTCTTTTTTCCGCTACACACATATCCACATACGTACTTGTTCCCCATTCCCCATTCCATGTCTGTGGAGGCTCATTGAAAGTGTCGTCAATCAAAGGTGGATATCATCCTAAACGAGCCTTTCATTTCCAAAATTCCAGGTTCAGATTTGTCTTTATTCAATGTAGGCTTTACCCACAAGCTACTTAGCTTAAATATATAATGTGGTGCATCAATAAAGTTGCCAAAATGAATAGCTTTTTCTCTTGGCTGTTTTGAGGCTTTGAAAGTAGTTCACTTTGTCAGCAATAGCCCACATGGGCTGGATTAACTTTTTGACAAATTATGTCAAGACTATTCGGTTGGTCAAGAGTCAAGACATAGGTATAAAAGTGATAACAATAAAAAAGTTCGTTATGTTTAGCCACTTTCGTATAATAATACACCAACATTTTATTACCAAAACCTGTGTTTGGCATAATGGGTACCATATTTTAGTTTTTGGTTAAAGATAAATGAATCAAATACATTCGTAGGCTTATATAGCCTATGAACTTTGAAAAAGAACAAGGTTATCTGAAGGTTGTTTTCCTTCGGGACATTTAGATGGCATAATTTAAATCTCTGCACGTCTGTGTGCGTGTGCTCCATGGCCGATAATAACCAGTGATTATGGACCGTTGCGGTCCCAGGTGCTCACTAACCGGATTAAGGCCGTCACCGTGCGCAAGAAGACGCAGCCACGCCAACGGGCATGATGGATGCTCCACAAGGAACAGCGTCATTGGTTATGATTTTAGTTGACATCCCTAAAATAGATTAACAATAATAAGTCCTTCGGATCAATAGGCTTGAAACCAGAGCCTATTGGAGTCAGATCAATGGGAATTATACGCTATTTAGAAATATTATTGAAATGTTCAGATATAAAGCAACAGGTGATAGGCCTATATTCCATACACTCATATTGGCATTTTTAAATATATTTATTATTATTATTATTATTATTATGTGATTTATTATTGTGGCTCTTGTCTTTTTTGGTAGTCATTTAAAATAATACCATTCTTTTTTACTGAATTAACAGTTAAAAATAAGGGGGGTTATGCCACACAGATACTGTTTTATGTATTTATTTTTTGCCTTTTCCTCTAACCCTGAGGCTGTCTTATTTGTTACCTGAGATCTAAAACACCTAAAGGATGAAGAATGATTGTTTGCCAAATGTCATCTTAGAGATGGAAATGTGGTATCCTACAGTTAATTAAAGCCTGCATTGACATCAAGCTATTTAGGAGCTGAAAAGTCTATTCTAAATGTTTTCTTTCTACTTGAACGAAAGGACAATGGAACGCAGGAGGCAAATATGGTTTGGACACGGGAGTCCTTTCACGTGCAAAGACAGAAATTGCTCTCTTTCTTCAGAGTTCCAACACAGAAGTCTACATGCGGAACTTCATCCATGGTCGCCTAATGGTCGACTAATTCAACATTAGAACCATGCATGACCCGCGGTTCAACCACACGTTGGTGTAACACATCCGTGCAAAATGGTCGATTATTGACAAAAGAGACATGCAAGATCATTTGACTGTTTTGTAGCCTCGTTGAACTGACAATTAGCAATTTTTTATTGTCAGAGCATGCGCACAGGCCATAGACTAATAAAATAGTTCAATGTATTGTATGATTTGTGATGATTTGGATTGTTAGAATATATGTTGCAATGCATATTCAAAAACTGATCGCTGTCACGATATCCAATATGTTGTCCATAATATAAATACAGAATATTAGATAATATAAACGTATAAATGTGCATATATTTATTGAGTATTACAGGCATGACAGACTTCAAATATAAGTTGTAAAAGGCAACTGTCTAATCTTGCATTAACCACAACAACAAAATATGTTGGTCTGTTAGTAATTAATAATTACCATTGTGGTAATATAGCAACCATCTGCCTAATTAAGTCTACTACAATTATTTAAGTAAGAGTATAATAGCAGTAATACATCAATGAAAAGCAAATTATAGCCCTACCTTGAATTTAAATACAAATTTAAAAAAGCTTATTTTTAATTTTAAGAACTACTTGTAGCTGCTTTTTCTATGCAGCCTCATAACGTTCTTTCGGTTTGAGGTGAGATATGTTCTCCTTTACTTCTAAGAAAATACGCCCACGGTACATAAAGGATTTAACTGAAACAGTATACTACCATAAAAGAGAGAATGGGGCAAAAACAAAGTTATTATGATACGAAGTTTGATTATCATGAAAGGGATACTGGATATCCGTGTCAAATCAATTAGTGATGGGTAAAATCCAAGTCAGAAATGTGTTCGATCAGTGAACAAAATGCACACAAAAAAGACCAAAATGTCTGTGTACAAAGTAAAAACTAGTGCGTTCAGTGGACTCCAAACTAAAATAAGTTTGGAATATATCAGACAGCAAAATGTGCCAAAGTATACCTGAAATATTTTACATAGGCCTATAGACAGAAATAAATACGGGTTGATGGTCATATTATGATCTGAAAAATCGGAATATAAACATTCAAAAGTGTTTATATATTACCTATTCCCAGATGTAATATTTCTATGTGAAATTATAATTTTGTTGGTTTTGTTTTTCAATACAGATGCTGTTTTGGTTTGTGGATAAAACGGTTAATTATACCAATATATTAGTGTAAAGAGGAACAGAAAGTGAAAAAGCCTATTGCAATGGTGAATAATTACGGCCTATGAGTTAAGGACATCATTGGAGGTTTCAAACCTTTATTTTAGATTACCCCTATTTAAATATTTTTTACAATGGTCCATAATTTTGAAACCATTTCAATCACACACGAAGTCAAATGACACGCAGAAAGCCCGCGTTTAAAGGCACTTGTTGGTATGATGAATTTGACAGTTTAAGGTCATTCAGATAGTCGGAATGATTGTAAAGCCATTTCCGTTATCTTTGCGCGTAAACTTGTTTATTAGCCCTTGGCATAAGTAGGCCTAATTTTTGCCCTTGGGAAATCGGTACGGCTAAAATAACGAAATGGTCGTATCTATACAAACTTGTCTAATTGTACAGCTAAATCCTCGAGATATTAAAATATGTTGAAACTAGTGCTTATAATAGCCTTCATGCAGATATTTCGATCTCCAACCAGTCATAGGTCCTTTGTCAATAGATTACAAACAAAGCATCGATGGAATAACTATTATCGGTTAGGCTGTATCTGAAGTAATTGGTCAATTGGTTGGCCAGATATTGGACAGGCCATTCCTGCACGCTTATTTAACAATAGCTACAATATATACGTTATCTCTGGTGTATTTGATGTTATCTATTTCAGGTCTGAGGCACTAAGGCACTACGGGGACATCTCAAACTGGGCATGCATTTTGCATCACAGTAAGCCTAAAGTACTTGGTGTGCTGGAGAAAGACAAGAAGGGGAGATGAGAGAGGCATTTAACCCATTGCCCTGAGGTCATGCAGCAGGTTCCTTTAAAGAGTATGGATGACTTGGGATGATGTCCAATGACAGTAGTAAGTTTAGTTTATTGTCCCCACGTTGAACTTATACTACCCCCCCTCCTCCACACACACCACCACTGTAGCACTCATGCTGTACCCTAAACTAAATCCATAAGCCCCCAGGTTAACTTTAAACCAGCAGGAGTTTCTTCTCTATGGGATATTGACAGTTTGGCACTACATGTCAAACAAATTCGTTAACTAGTTTATTTTTAACTTGGACACTGTAAAAGTACATCTTCAGTAAAAACAGTTTTGGGATAGGGACAATTCTGACCATTTTATTCAGCAATTTTTCCAAACATTCCAGTGGGAGTCTTTATGTTTGTTTTGTTTCTTTGTTTGTTAGTATTTCCTATTTTTTATTTAGATTCCTGTGTGGATATACGAGCCCAAAATCGCCTGAAATACGTTCTAAGGGAACTATTTTGCAAAACCGAAATATGTGAAATATGAACGTATGATATGTTCAGTTACTTTCATAGGGAACTAACCTTAACAACCGAATAACGTTAGATATGAACATATGAAGATCATGGGGTATCATGTAAGTAGCTATAGATTTTGCTAAGGCGACGGTCGGGGAAGGTGGACGGGCGTATCAATCGGCAACTTTCATGCCGGTGTTCGCGAGTTCAAATCCAGATAGACACTTAGTGGGTGTTTTGTTGTTCATTGCAGCGTGATGCAGACAGGCAATTGTGAGATTTTTTTGTAATGTTTACCCTACTCTTAATCCTAACCTGATCCTCAATAACGTCATGTCTAATCTTAACTGTTAGTAACTAAACTTTACTGTTAGTAACATCATGCCTAACCTTAACCGGTAGTAACCTCATGCCTAACCTTGACGTTCGTATTCTCATGCCTAACCTTAACTGTGAATGTTGCAATAAAATTTCGAAAGCTATGGAATGTGTGGAATGTTCTCGCATGTGTCCGCAAAACGAAACGTGCAGGTGCAACGTAATAGAAGGACGACTATAGCCTAATAGCAAAACGTGCAGCAGAAACGTAAAAACACCTAAAATATGTTGGCATATAACATAATTCATGTTTTCAAATTAGTTTTCTGAGAACTTAATTTGGGAGTATTTCTGAGATCTACGGTTGGGACATAAAATAATTTGTTTGCAAAGGAACATTTCCCGCCATCAGACCACGGCTGCATCTTATTGACCTTTAACCCATTATATTTCACCGTTATGAGACTTGATTCCCCCTGCATTCACTGAAACCAGATCTTTCATTGATCATCAAATCGGGAATATATACTAGCGCTGGAAAATCCGGTATAGTGTAAACAATATTCACTTTCAAAGAAAATTAACAATATTTACTTTCAAAGGGGGTATTTCTCACCATCATAATAAGAAACGAGGAATAGAGGAGAGTATGTTAGGCAATAATCTCACTATAATGTTCATTACCCTGCACTGTTTTCTTTCGATATAAGACCAGAACCTAAAGCAATACATTATGACTTTGCAAAAGATTCCAGGGACAGAAATGCAATATATCCCTATTACCCAACCCTTTAATAAACACACTGGGGTTTAATCTACACAGAGATTCATACAACATCAGTGAACTGGACACAATTCTGTTGTTGTTTTTTCAACGGGTGTAAATGACTGAACCACAGGAGGGAACTAGACAGCGGCGTTCAATGCGTAAGCCTTGAATCACATGACTCCAAATCCATAACCAGCTTGGATCAGCCAATTAATAATAATAATAATACTAATAATAATAATACATTCGTTTTAAAGTGCCTTTCAAGAAACCCAAGTACATTGAACATTAATTGTACCAAGAAAAAAGTAATTAAAACTAAATAAGTAATATAAGTAGCTAATAATAATAAACAAAAGGGATAGTAGGGGATAGCTAGAGCTAAAGCAGGAGCAAGCTATTCTGAGGGGAAAGCCAAGCCTTATATTGGCAAATATAAAAATGTGACTACTTCAAAGCTGAGATGGCCTCAATCACGCTGCCGGTGCCAACGCACGCACACACATGCACGCACGCACGCACGGACACAGACCAATTGGACCAATATAAAGACAGTATTTCTACAACTGTGTCAGAGTAATGAATGTAAACTACAAATCTAAGTTCAAGTGTACAGTATATTGTCAGTTCAAGGAAAGAGGGAGCCCTGACTCACGTTTATTTACCAAAACCTGACGTTTTGACAGTGCTTAACTTTGAAGGGATATATCCCAGGGTCTGTATATTGGAGAAGATTTAACTAAATCCCTTCCGTGGAGAATTCACTAAGCTATAGTGGTTAGGACACTTATTGATTTAGCTTTATTGATTTTATTGATAATGGGAACATGGACCAGATGTCAAACACGGACGAAGAAACATTTTGTATGAGTGATGGCTTCAGGGTGTTATGACATCTTCACCAAAGGCAGAGGAAGAACATAAGGCCCTGTTAACATTTAGAAGTAACATGCATCCTTTCTCCTGATCTTGACCATATACATTTAAAGCTGCACTATGTAACTTCCCATTCATTTGTCCTGTCGGTCCGAATTTTACATTTTTTAAATTATTTTTTATGTTTTTACTGAACACAGGAATAATACATTGACAATATAAACAATTTTTGAAAATACACAACATTATTCTGTCCATAATATGCATTCAATGCTAATTAGAAATTGTGAAATGTTGATGTTGCTACTCTATTATATTTTGTATTATTGAAGTTGATGTTGTCAACCTCTGGATCCAATTTGCTAGTTCCTAACGTTTACTAGTGCTAAAACGTCTGTTTTGTATTTGTTTATAGTTTTCGAAAAAGTTATAGTGCAGATTTAAGGTTGGATTTCTAATCAGTTCCAAAATGTGCCTTTTAATAAGCCCCACCTGTCTAAAAAATGTGGGCACGTATAATATGAATGGGATTACTACAAAGGACACGTTAAAACCCTGTATACGCGGGGCTATTGGGGTGCAAAACTGAAGGCAGTTTGTTTACAAAAATAAACGTCCGTGCATTGATTCAATGGATCATTGTGATATACTCCAATTTGATACACCCCTCATAATTTTTAACCATTCTATCCAGAGGAGTAGTTATAGGGTATTTCACAGTGTGTAATAAACATATCTGTGTAGGTACTAATATATAAATGACACGGCTATAAATTAAAACATTGAAGAAAATACATTTAAAATGTAGTGTCATAAAACATTTACAGGTCTCCGCCTCGCATTGGACAAGAAAGTACGCCCAAGTTCCGGGTCAGACCTGTATCTCAGCCAGCACAACAACCACGTGATGACAACAGAGAACATGGCTAAAATGCTAGCTACAGAGAGTCAGATAGGGCCGACAGGAGACGGAGGACTGTTGTAGTTATGTACAAGTATAAGCCCTAGAAACATCAGCCCAAGCATAGACCAGAAAGTGAAAGTCGCGCACACACAACCGGTGTTAAGCCCGATGCGCTTGCAGTTGTGACATCTTTCATAATGGCGCTGTCGTATGGGTTTCCGGCATCGACATTTCGCCCAACGATAGAATAGCCCGTCCCCGTGTATCTGCCGCTACTGCGTTCGCCTCCTCGAGGCGATACGAGGCAACAAGCGCTGGGTGCAAAGGTGGAGGATACGGTGACAGACTGTCCTGTGGCAGACTGTCGTCCTCGATATTGATCGGATAAGCATCGGTGAGTTTAGTGTTGTTAGGAAGGTTGTGTATTCGGTACTCAGGCACCGGGGTTCAGTGCCGATAAAGAGGGCAACCAATGCGCCAGCCTCGGTCTTCACGGAGGTGGAGAGTATTCAGACACTCTTCGCAGAAAGTGTGCAGACATTCCAGGATTTTGGGAGAGCGGCGGTCCAAGTCGAAGTAGTTGTAGCATATCTTACACTCGTATTCCTCATAGAGGGAAACTACTTCATAGTCCGCAACGGTTCTGTCAGTTCCTGCTACACTCTGCCATATCATCCTTGCTTTTTAATCCTATACATGCTTTCCTTGAACAGTAATTCTGATGGGATCATCAGATGATTTCCACTTCCTCTTCCAAGGCTCACACCGGCGCAGAAATCTCCGTCGCCGCCATTCTGTGTGGTATTTCTACCGTAATAAAAAACTTGATAATGTAATGCTTATGGCGGCTCCTCGAGCCCTCTCTATAAACGGATAGGACAGTAAAGCATTCGCGGTCCCCCGCTACTTCATGAACCTGTATCTAGATCAGAGTTGTTCCCCAGTTTGGATCACAAGTTCATGGCGCTGGAATAGTTTCATAACCAGGAAGCAGTTACACAATCAGTTTGCTAGACCTGTTGAATTAACAGCTAATTGAATATTGCAATAATCCTATCACCCTGGAAAAATATTACCCTATGTGTACGCTGTTGCACAGATAAATCCAATAAACACCGTTTTAAAGAAACATATTTTTCATTTTCGTGAAATAATATTATTAGCACCACGCGTTTCAGCACCACGCTAGATCGGACAGCGCCATCGATTCTAATCAGCACCACGCATTATGACACCTCTTACATGATCATAGGAATTTTAGGTATTGAAAAGTGTTCTCCAGGCAGAACTGCCTTGGAGGCAGAAATCATTTGATTGGTTGATTCAAAACTGAGGGCGGACCTTACATGACATGGAAATGTGCACATGAGCATATTTTTCTCCGTTTTTAATCATACACAGCAAAAACGTCAGTGTTTTTTCAACTCCCATAGTGTTAGCCTAAAGGTAACACTCCCCCAGGGTTTATATGTGAACCACTATAAAAGTGTTAAATTAACACTTTCGATAGTTTTAAAATTGTAACTCATTAATAGTGTTAAATGTGACACTCACAGTGTTGTTTTTTTTAAGACCAGAAAGTGTATTTTGAACACTGAATTGTGTTATTCCCTTAAACCAGGAGTGTTTTTTCCAAATTGCATATTTCCCAACATGCCTTTTTCAGTAAATGTGACAAGATCACTTTTCCAGCTCTTGTACCACAATGACAGTCAGTACAACATTTGGATTTTTTTATACAAATTGAAATCCAACTGAAAAAATATCCAACAGTTGTAATATTTTATCACCCACAACCTGCATTTAATAAAACTGCAATGGTGAAAGACTTACAAACTGAAAAAGACTAGCAAAACTACATCAATGGGAACACTAATCTCAGTAATGGTTGCAATCAATAATACCACATACAGTTGTTATTAGATTTTAAAAGTATGAAACATTATTATTGTTTAATAATTACACCTAAGGTAATCAATTCCTGAATGCACAAAGCATTAAATATCAAATATATTAAAACAAACAATTCTGAAAAATAAACGTGAAGCAAAGCATTCTGGGAAAATATGATGGTTTTGCCTAACACTTCACAGTGTTAAAGTAACACTCTGACAACTAACACTGTTATTTAACACTAATACTGGTGTACTTTTTTGTTGATTTAAAACTCACACATTTTTATTTAACACCCACAAGTGTACAGTATAGTTAACAATGGAAAATGAACACTTGACAATTGTTTGGGTATCTAACCATATACCTAAACTTAACCCTAACCTTAACCACACTGGAGTGTTAAAATGTAATCCTGTGCTATATGTATATACAGCCAGGTCCTTCTCAAGAAATTAGCATATTGTGATAAAGTTCATTATTTTCCATAATGTAATGATAAAAATTAAACTTTCATATATTTTAGATTCATTGCACACCAACTGAAATATTTCAGGTCATTTATTGTTTTAATACTGATGATTTTGGCATACAGCTCATGAAAAACAAAAGAATCCTAAAGAATTAGCATATCTTGAAAAGGGTCTCTAAATGAGCTATTAACCTAATCATCTGAATCAACTAATCCTGAGGCTTTTAAAAACTCCCAGCCTGTTTCATTACTCAAAACCGCAATCATGGGTAAGACTGCCGACCTGACTGCTGTCCAGAAGGCCATCATTGACACCCTCAAGCAAGAGGGTAAGACACAGAAAGAAATTTCTGAACAAATAGGCTGTTTCTAGAGTGCTGTATCAAGGCACCTCAGTGGGAAGTCTGTGGGAAGGAAAAAGTGTGGCAAAAAACGCTGCACAACAACAAGAGGTGACTGGACCCTGAGGAAGATTGTGGAGAAGGACCGATTCCAGACCTTGGATGACCTGCGGAAGCAGTGGACGAGTCTGGAGTACAAACATCCAGAGCAACCGCACAGATGCGTGTGCAGGAAATGGGCTACAGGTGCCGCATTCCCCAGGTCAAGCCACTTTTGAACCAGAAACAGCGGCAGAAGCGCCTGACCTGGGCTACAGAGAAGCAGCACAACAAAATAACAACACATTTTGCATGTCATTCAGAAATCAAGGTGCCAGAGTCTGGAGGAAGACTGGGGAGAAGGAAATGCCAAAATGCCTGAAGTCCAGTGTCAAGTACCCACAGTCAGTGATGGTCTGGGGTGCCATGTCAGCTGCTGGTGTTGGTCCACTGTGTTTTATCAAGGGCAGGGTCAATGCAGATAGCTATCAGGAGATTTTGGAGCATTTCATGCTTCCATC
>JACXGM010005027.1:6711-36284 GCA_016801145.1 Umbra pygmaea
CAAAACTGCGCTCTGGCCCGGCCGTCAAATCGAGAGAGAGTTCCTCTATATTCAAATGAGGAGAAACACAGAGTGAATGATTGACGAACGCGGGGAGCGACAGATACAGCGCACGCGCACACGCGCGCGCCACCCCCCCCCCCACCGCCGGTCGCTCCATCCAAAGTCCCGGGCCGAATTTTTTCCCAGTCCATCCCTGGTACAGGACAATATATTGCCCGTACTATGAAATGCCTAAGACAGCACTAAAGGGAAACGAGAAAGACAACTGATCATCCTCGAAACGAGAAAGACAACTGATCATCCTCGTATTGGCAGACCACGTGTAACAACACTTGCACAGGATTGGTACATCTGAACAGCACACCTGGGGGACAGGTACAGGATGGAAACAACAACTGCCCGAGTTACACCAGGAATGCACAATCCCTCCACCAGTACTCAGACTGTCCACAATAGGGTGAGAGAGGCTGGTCTGATTGCCTGTAGGCTTGTTGTAAGGCAGGTCCGCACCAGACATCACCAGTATCAACATTGCCTATGGGGACAAAACCACCTTCACTGGTCCAGGCAGGACTGGCAAAAAGTGCTCTTCACTGACAGGTTACGGTTTTGTCTTACCAGGGATGATAAATCGGAAGGTAAGGGATGTCCAGAAATGTCAGGGAACTTACAGGTGCCTTGGTGGAAGAGTGAGGTTAAATCTCATAAGCAAGAACTGGCCAATCTGGTGCAGTCCGTGAGGAAAAGATGCACTGCAGTACTTAATGCAGCTGGTGGCCACACCAGATACTGTTACTTTTACTGTACCCTTTTAAATGTGAAATATTTCTGCATAAATAGGACCTAAAACATTAGCTTTTCACACAAGTCCTAAGTAGATAAAGATTCACATACTCAATGAATAAATTACCAAGTATATATTTTTGTCTCATTTGTTTAGTTGGGTTCTCTTTATCTACTTTTATGACTTGTGTGAAAATCTGATGATATTTTAGGTCATAGTTTTGATGAAATATAAAAATATTTAAAGGGTTCCCTAACTTTCAAGCACCACTGTATTGTAAGCAATCACATAATCATACACTTTATATTATTCTTTTTGCTTGGTTTCAATGACAGGGAAGTGGAAATGTAGGGTTTGGCCACTGTAAAAACAAACAGGGACTGAAACATTTTTTTATACACTCTGGCACACAAAATGTAATCGACTGTAGGGAACACTGGGGATGGTTGTAACACAAGATAGTTGTTACACTTTTCCTCCAATCAGGAACAAGTTAGAATCATGTGATTCACTGTGTAAATGCTATGTTTTGTCTTAAACACTCATGTGAAAAAGAAAAATCCCTGTAATAAACTCTGCACATTTTGATGGCATGAGCCTTATTTTGAGTAATTATTTTGACAATCTTTTTTGTGATTGCATTACAATACTTTATAGCTCCATTCACCAAAATTATATCAGGTTTATAACCAGTCTGTGTAGAGGTATTTGATGCAGGTTAGCAATGCCAAACTTTTAACATTCAGCTAAAATTGAAGCTAACTAATGAATGCAAGAGGCAATGGTACAACTTACACAGAGTCAAACTGAATGTTTTTGGTATGTTGTACTTTCAGCAAGCCTAGATTACAGTCATTGACTTCTGTAGGCACTCTGGCATAGTCTTGCATTCTTGCTATATTCCACATTCTTTACATAGATATGGAGGCTGACATATTTCTGACCAAACACAGATGTCAAACTTCCAGTCAAAACAAAGAAAACTAAACAAATTGATGCCATGCACTCACTTTCGCTTTAAAGCATTTATTCACCTTAGGTTAACATGTTCAACCTTTCAGTCACACACACAGACACACACAAAGACATACGCATGGACACACACATAGACACATACAAACCACAAACATACAACTGTTTAGTTTGGCCAAGTTGATGTTTGGTTGAGAATGTACATTTAGTGGAGGTTAAAATAATTCATTTTTAATTGTATATATAATATTTCTGTAAATTGTAAATTGTTAAACATAGCAGTGTTGCTCATTGGTCTCAATAAATGCTTTCCATATTTATTTGCATGTCATGATAATTAGAGGTCTTCCATGGATCCACCAAATCCAAAAAACTTTAGTTTCAACCGGGGACCCAAACGGGTCTGGGTCCAATATTTATGTGTTTTTCTCAGATCTGGGTCAAATCTGTCATAATTGCGATGGGTACCAACTGGACACAATGGACCCGTTCTTTGTTAATTCAATGTTTTTCAGGTAATGAAAATGTGTCTTAAACGCTACAATTTGTTCACTGTTTTTACCTTGAAATGACACGTAGATAATTCCAAATGTTTTAATGCAATTATGTAGATTACACGCATATCTTTTGACATTTGGGAATGTACCAGTCCCTATCAAACAAGAATTAACAGGTAGGCTGTCTATCCTTGTCACACTCATCAACAGCAAAACAGCAACAAGTATCCAGACTGAGAAGACCTCATATCTAACTCTTTCCGTAGTATAGCTACACTTTTTTTGTTTAAATTGCTAAATGTTTTGGACAGAAACTGATGTAATACAACAATGAACACAATAGCGATGGCAGATAAGTGAATGGCAAATTTGGCTAGCTTGTTCTAATTAGACAGCTAATCAAGGTGATTTGGCTACTTACAGAATGATTATGTTGACTTGATTTGTACTCAGTTATGCATGCTGTTTTTTAAGAACATGTAACTTATTATGTAGTATGCTGTGCAGCACATTGTTATTGCTTGTTTAGCGTTTTTATTGCGCTGCAGTTTTTTACTCTTTCTACTTTAGGTACCGAACGGGTCTCTTCGATTTGAATGTGCAAGGGTCTGCTTGTACTTTTTTTCTATGGTACTTTTCGGAACAATTTTCTATGTTATCAAGTCCATTCGGAACGGTTATCCCTTTTTGAAAAATGTATTTATGCATACCGGGTTCGGGTAGGAAAGATGTTTGTGCATTTCAGAATGGGTCCAACAGTTTGTACTCGTGAATACCTCTAGTCAAGATTTAAGCACATTTTATTTCTGTAGCATTTCCTCCCCAAGCAATAATACAACTTATGCAAACCATGGGGTAAATTGTAACATTTTACTCCTTGTATTTGAGACCTTCCCAGACATTTGCAGTAAATACACTGTATAATATTCACACCAATTTGTAAAAAAGACATGTAGGATGTTTGCTTCATGTTTTTATTACACTACCATAAAGTATATTTGACAAAATGATGAACATGTGAAAAGTGTAACAAACATTCCTGGTCTCCCCTAGTTTCTACATTCTGCAAGTTGCAGCAAACATTACATTCACATTAATGTGTGGATTTAGTAGTAGGAGAAACCTTAGTTGTTTTCTACACTTACAATACAACATGTTCATACAATGACCTTCAAATAATTCAATCTTTCACATAGTTTATCTGGCTATTTATCCAATTCCAATATGTTAAAAGAACACATCATAGTAGTGCATTTCCATTCCTAGCATACCAATGCAAATCCAGCATGACACCACAAACCTCTTTTGCTGCTTGGGACTAAAATACTGTAGCGACAATTAGGAACACTAAAGATCAAGCTCAGATTACAATGCTATACTAGAGGTGGTGGAGAACATAGGAACTTAACTGTTACAAATATTCATACAATTATTTCATAGTCTTGCTGTTGTGATATGATATGTTGCATTTCTTTATTTGGCCTGTCATAGTAAAATCTACTGAGAAATGTTTTACTTTTCTCTACATACTTTGTACATGCCTTACAAATTCTGCTGATTATTTATTTGAATGTTGTATATTTACAAAACATTTTTGATAGGCAAACAATTGTGACGTATTGACACCAGGATCAAAAGTGGGAAGGATTTCAATGAACCCTGACTTAAGACCACCTGTTTTCTTAGAATAAATATGCAAATTTTTATTATGCAAGTAGCACTCTACTATGGTATGGGTTAGATTATTACTGTAGGATCGCCATAACATCTGAATATTGCACTCTCAGAATAACGCACTCACATGTTTGTGTTACTTTTAAACCAAATCACCATTGTGCTGTCCCTTTTTTTTAACTGACAGCACGTTGGTGATTGGTTTAAAAGTAACAAACATTTGTTGTCCCTAACTAGACACAAAATGTGTTATTTTAACACATCCTTTCTAAGAGTGGTGCCTGTTTTTTAATGGTTGTGACTTTTTTAAGTGATCTAGACTGACTAACTACTCTGCCTGTTTGGCAACTATTTCCTTATGTTTAGTCTTAGAACAACTGAACAGTGTAAATGTCTGTAAAAACTAAAACGAGCTCTACAGTTGGTAGGCTATGCTATCTTGTGTTATTGTGTGACTTTGGCCCATTATACTATATTCTACATAATACTAGACAAGCAAACAGACAAAAAAATACAAATCAATAGCAATAAACCTATGGCAGGTGCTTTAACAGCATACAACATTAGAAGCTTATCTTAGGGTTTGGGCCAGACACTTGGCCATAGTGAATTTACGGACCAAGACAGGTGCTTGGAGGAGAAGGCAATTCTAAAAATATCCTTGGAAGAGTCTTGGTGAGGACAGGGAGGGATTCAAGGAGGTTTCACTGTGCTCAATGCTTCCTTCAGCTTTCAGTTAGGGCAAATGTGTATCTGTTTAATTTATATATGGTTAGCCTTCAATGTAAAAGAGAACAGATTCTGTCAAACGATTCCCTTTTTTGCTAATATTTATTTAGGCTGAATTCTAAAAGAATATATTGCTAAAAAATAGGTAATTTGGTTTAAATTATCCAGGTCCATTTTTGGTAGCAGATAGTTTTACAACAACTATACAGCTCTGGGGAAATGTAAGAGACCACTGCCATTGTTTCTAAAAATTTGTCCCATTGAAAACCTCTGAAATGTGATCAGGAGGAAGATGGATGGTCACAAGCTAACAAAGACAAGCTGCTTAAATATTTGTGCCAGGAGTGGCATAATGTCTCCCAACATCAATGTGAAAGACTGGTGGGGAGCGTGACAAGATGCATGATATACAATTGTTATTATTATAAAAATATTATTATTCCACCAAATATTGATTTCTGAACTAGTTAAAAAATTAGTATTTTGTTGTTTAAAATGAATGTGAACATATTTTCTTTGCATTCCTTGACATCTGACAACACTGCATATTTGACCAGTTGTCATTTTCTGCAAATAAATGCTCTGAATTACAATATTAGTGTTTGGAATTTGGGAGAAATGTTGTCAGTGATTATGGAATAGATAGAAAATGGTAATATTACCCAAACACAAACCTATCAGTAGAAAGCCCCATACACTGAAAAGTTTACAGTGTCCTTACTTTCTTCCTGAGCTGTATATCCACCTTCAGTCTGAATAGATTTCTATCATTGTAAATACATGACTATTGTCAAGTGGCAGAGAGAGCAGCGGGTAGTTGAAATGCCATCACACTTCAGAATCCAATGAAGGCTGTGTGGCTAGCCAACTGGTACTTAAAGAGTTAGCAAGGAAGGTACTTGATACATTATCTGGCAGTACTTAACTATCTTACACCTTTCAGATTGTGAACAATGACTTGAGGGTCTGGTTGATAACAGTTTTTCAACAGCAGTGGCTCTTCACTGACTGATTCAACACCTCCCAGGAGGAAAACCTCAACATCATGCTGATGATGAAAAAAGCTGATGTTAGCCCTGAGGACAGCCCAATGAATAAACACTGGGAACTAGCACACAAATAAAGGTTACAGAAATAAATACAAATGTGTACACTAAACTACATGTGCAAACTATAATAGCCATTATGTCCCAGTTCTTCTGATCTTCTTGGGATAGAGTCCATTCCAAACAGTAGCATTTACTACTTTAGAAATAGGAACATACGTCTTGGAGCTGCTCTTGCCTGCCCCTTTAGATCCCATATATAGTAATATCAATGGTCAAATGTTTGAGAGCAGCGAATCACCGAGTAGATCCACCAAAAAAGATAGGGCGAGGGGAAGGCACCATATGCCGTCTCGAAAAAAGTATTGGATGACCAAAGGAATTTAGTCGCCCCCCCCTTGAAAGTACATATTTGACAGGGTACAGTGAGTAAAAGCTTGCACTCCAGCGCAGCGTTCAGTTAGGCACAGACACTCAGTCTCTCCTCGGGTCTCTTCTGGAACATTTGGTGGAGCCAAACAAAAAATAAGCAGCCATGGATGCCATCAAGAAGAAGATGCAGATGCTCAAGCTCGACAAGGAGAATGCCTTGGACAGAGCAGAGCAGGCTGAGGGAGACAAGAAGGCAGCAGAGGACAAAAGCAAACAGGTCGGCATTTTAAATGGAAATTCTTATTGATCCTAGAAAAGGCTTTCGAATGATGCCTATGTGAGTCGCTGTCTTTAAACTTGGACCACCTCTTCAATGTGGATTTATCACTTTTTACGGATCATTTCGAAAAAGGAATATTAAAGTGATATTTATTTGAATAACAATTTGTGACGTGGTAGGCAATTACTGTATACGAATATGTTTATACATGAAAATTTTAGTTTATGTAATTAAATATGTGAGTACATTTAATCTGTTAGTTTAGAGACTGTATTAGTTTATATAATTGATATGTACACTATAGGAAAATAACTGCAAGCTCATTTGAAAAATATAGAACAATTACGCTTACTTTTGTTAAATTGGACATAGAAGTGACATAATTCCTGCATAACAGCGATAGTAGATTTATTGACTTGTTTCGGATGTTTTTAATTAAAATGAAATGCAATGTTAACCTTTATGCATGTAGTTAGAGGATGAGATAATTGAGTTGGAAAAGAAATTGCGGATCACCGAAGATGAGAGAGATAAAGTGCTTGATGAGTTCCAAGGCGCGGAGGAAAAGTTGCTGGGCGCCGACGAGGTGGCTGCCAAGGTATTGTGTGTGGCTCGCATGGTTTTCTCTAACTTCGCTCTTCTCTCTCCCTTTCTCTGTCTGTCTGCGCTTCTTGCGCCTATGCGCGCTCACGCCCTCTGTTTCCCGCTGATCACTCCTGTCCTGTGAAACTATCCACACTAAAACACACCTCAGCTTGAGGATGACTTGGTAGCTCTGCAGAAGAAACTGAAGGGAACAGAGGATGAGCTGGACAAATATTCAGAGTCTCTGAAGGATGCCCAGGAGAAACTTGAGCTGGCTGAGAAGAAAGCCACTGACGTAAGTACAGGGCACACAATCACTATTCCTGCACAGTGCTTTCCTTTACTATTTCACCAATATGAAAGATTAAATATGTAAAATGACAGTGAGACGTCCAAGGCCTCTATTCTGTCTGACCCAAAGTACCGGTGTCCAGGAAACAGGTTAAGACCCAGGTGTACTGCGGGCCAACGGGAAATAAGACAATTTTGATAGATAGGCCTATACGATTGAAAAACATTTAATAATAATAATGTAATGCCCAGTTGTTGAACTGTCATTTTATATTTTTAGTTTATGTTTTTAATTGTTTGTTGTCAAAGATCACAAGTCACCTAGTAATAACAATATCAACGTGAAGATGCTTGTGTTCGAATCTGTCCTACTCACTACATATGGGAATCGCGATTTATGCGACATAATTATAAACAGTAGGCTAAATCAGTTTTCCATGAAAGCTTAATTGATCCTATAAGCTAACTCTGACGTTCTTGCCCAGAGCATCTGAAAAAACACTTAAATGTAAAACGAGAGCAAGCGCAGGGACAAATATAGCCCACTGCTTTACATGGTCATTGGTCAAGTTAGAGAGTACGTATTTGGGCCGTGCCTGTTTCTTCGTAGGTATTTGGGCTGTGTCTGTTTCTTGAAACTGACTACAGCAGCCTACTTTAGTTACCTCTGGAACTTACATTTTTTTCCTATTCTAGCATCAGCTATAATTATCTTTTTTTTAGTAGCCTACTATGGCTACTTCAAAAAAATTTGTATCCTACTATTAGCTACTTTAACGAATTATATCACTTTGGAATCTCTTTAAAACACCCTAAATTGTATAGTATGTTTAGCCTGCTCTTGAGATCAGTTTTCTAAAGCCATCTTTGGCTTTTTGCATGGTGATTTAAAATGAGGAAAATGCTCAATAAAAGGAAAATATGCCAAATATGTCTGTATACTCATCCGGAACATCAAGCGGTGTGCAAGGGTAGAAAAAAACTGGAAAATGTAGCCCCACATTTCAAGGGATTTATGTTATATCCTTTTATTTATGTGCACTGATAAATCCAACAGATGGCGCTAGATGCAAGTGCATGTCAGATACCTGAGAAGTAGCTTGGTGAACCTTCGTCAATACAGAACTCCAATCACAGAATTGTACTATTATTCGTATTTGGTTAACAACTATGATATCATGCGAAAAACAACAAACCAATATTTGTAGTATTTTCAATACATTTTTGTGTCACGCAGCTTAAGATTTGGCTATGAAAACAAGTTTACTTCCGGTATAATGTTCATTTGCTAAGAGTCTGTTCGTCCTCATTGATAACTTGAATACCGCGGCCAGGCTTCACGTTCATTCCAGGGCATCTTATAGTTCCATGTGCATTCAGAGAACAGTCGTTTCTTTAGCAAGGTGAAATAATGGCAGGTTTAACATCACTAGAGGCAGTTAAACGGAAAATAAAATCATTACAAGAGCAGGCAGACAATGCTGAAGAGAGAGCCGAAGGACTACAGAGAGAATTGAGCTTGGAGAAGAAAGCCAGAGAATCAGTAAGCATGATATTAAATTGCCGCAACGTTTTAAAACTGCTTCAAAATGTTTATTATCAAGGTTAACAAAAAATGTATTGCCTTTGATATGTCCGATGGAGTGAAATAACAATTTCGAAATTAATGGTGATACTCGTACGTGTAGCATCGCTGATTTGCAGCATTTCTCTGACATCCATCTATGCCACTGTTGAGTAGCACAAGCTAACAAAATGTGTTGTGATCGGATACATTAGTAGCTTGAGGCGATTTAGAACAGTGCAGAACGTGTGAAAATATTTAGCAGTCAGTACTTGGGGCCTTTGATGATACTTTTTAGCCATGTTTCTAAAATGGTAGGCTGTAATTGTTTTATGGACATAAGCAGTTGCACTTAATGTTGTTTCATTATACTGCACCAACCCCGGTATTCATGTCCTGTTATGCTATATGGTATTTTAATGCATACTTTAGCGCAGACACCATTGGGAAATTTGTGTAAATTACAGTACAAAGTAAACTCATGCTATGTTCACTAAAGCAGGATCGTAAAAACGAATTTAAAATCAACTAAGAGAGCCAATAGCAGAATGTTGCCATTCTGTGAACTGTTTTAAACCACACAACTCTTCTGAAAACGTGTTGCATGTGCAAAAAAGCTTTAGAAACCAGAATTAACGCCTGCAATAATTTGCCATTTAAAAGATAATTTGCCTTCATCAACTTGGTCACTTCAAAAGCTTATCAGGTTGTAGGTAGATAACTAAATGAAAATGCAAGGTTTGGGGAATTTATACACACACCCACACATTTATTTCTTCCTTCTCTGCACAAGATGGACTTTGACCATGGCCACCACTCTTAAAAGTCTTGGTACACAATCAGTCCTCTTGAGTGTTTAACCAGGTGTAAAGATACAATGCGATTGCACATAGTCATAAACCAAAGCACATACTGTTGTGTCCATACAACTGGCCTTTGACAGTGTAAACCTCTGTGATTCACCATGACTGCAGTCAGCTCTTTGTTAATGTCCCTCTGGGACCTAAAGTAGGTGAGGTATTCATCCAGTCAGTCAAGAGCACTGTTGTCATTATAGTGTTTTGAGTGTGTAACACTGCCCCTGGGAATCTGTCTTCTCACCTCAGGTTCCACTGCCCTTAGGCTGACAGATGCCAAAAATCATTAAGTCACATTATCCAGACCTCTCACCTATGAAAAAGAAACACACTGAGGTGGAAAAGTCACCAGCATTCTTTACGTTGATACTGAGTTACGCATGTGTGTCCGTGCATGTGGAGTGTTTTCTTGTCCTAATGCACTTTTCCCCAAGATGCAGGTTCTAACAAGTACTTCTGTCACAGGCTGAGGCCGATGTCGCTTCACTGAACAGACGTATCCAGCTGGTGGAGGAGGAGTTGGACCGCGCACAGGAGCGTCTGGCCACTGCTCTGACCAAGCTGGAGGAGGCTGAGAAGGCTGCTGATGAGTCCGAGAGGTATGCGAGGGACAGGGACTTCCACTGGTGTCATCTGGCTCCTTAGTTAGCCAACTTCAGCCTTAGTCAATGTCAAAGTCATGACTAAAGATGTTACTCACCTGTTGTGGAAAACACAAGCCAGTTCAATGGAGGCTATGATAAGCTGAAAAAGGGGGTGTCTCTGTTCCTTTGTTTGGTGTATCAACAGCCCCTCTGTCCTGCACAAACCAATGCCTGAGTGTTGACAGTGACTGTAGATTAGAACACAATGTAGGCTAGGCCGGTTTTATCATCCCTAGGAGGGCAGCATTTTCTCCTTTTAGTCCCATAAAAAGCTGCCAGGCCCAGGCCTTGACTTTAAAATAAATATTAAACCAGCCAGCCAGTGTGGTTCACCAGGGAGAAGTTTTGCTCCCAGGGAGCTGACTGCAGTGTGGCTGTACCACCCACATTTAGTCTGGGCTGGAGCTATTGATCTATGAATTACAGTGCAGTGTTACTGTGCGCCAGGGGTGGGACTAAACTAACATCTGCACTCTCCTTTTCTCTCTACAGAGGAATGAAGGTTATTGAGAACAGAGCCTCCAAGGATGAGGAGAAACTGGAGCTGCAGGAGATCCAGCTTAAAGAGGCCAAACACATCGCTGAGGAGGCTGACAGGAAATACGAGGAGGCAAGTGTTTTAGCCGCTGCAGCAATTTGCTGCTTTCTGGGGATCTGGAGATTTACTGACAGCCATCCACACTCGCTTCAGAAGTTGAAGATATGAACTCAACGGTTTGCAGGAGCCCAACCAATCCAAATCTATCATGAATCGGCAGAATATGGACTAAAATGTTGATGCCTTGTCTCAGGCTGTAGCCGGTGGAACTAACCATGTAAATCATAGTATTGATTTCCAAATCAGACAACTGTGTGCACACTGACAATAACCTATTCCTGATCTATTCTTATAATTTGCTATTTGATATTAGCTTAGAACTGCAGGTAAATGTTTGACGTACAGTGTTACTAACTCAGAAGTTTTGAAATCTGTTCAAATCAAAAACGAATCACTTGGGGATCTCAGATTTGTGTCCTCTGTAATCTGATAGTGGCCAATCCTCCCTCTGTCTTATCACTTAGCTCAGGTGCCAACACCTATACTTCATTTATTCTCTTATATATATATATACACACACACACACACACACACACACACACACACACACACACACACACACACACACACACACACAGCTCAGGTTCCAACACATTCTATATACTTCATCAACTCTCCATAAGCTAACACATATTATTGAAAGTTAACGTGTTCACGCGTCTTGTTGCAGTGCATCGAATCGAACCCAATTGCATTCATTCCTTCCACCAATTAACCTAAATAGATTCCAATTAAAACTTTAATTACTTTACCTTACTTTTTTCCCGTTGTCTACAGCCCAGACTTACACCCAGCCCAATACCCCCCCAACACTGATGTGTTACCCAGTAACACTATGGCGCGCACACACGATTGAGTCCACATTAAGCATACAGACACATAGAGTAAATATAAACAGTGTGCGTGTATTCCTAGCCATTTGATGTATAGAGTGTAACTCCTTGGTCTGCTTGTTCCTAAAGGTTGCCCGTAAGCTGGTCATCATTGAGAGCGATCTGGAGCGCACAGAAGAGCGTGCCGAGCTTTCAGAAGGGTAAGGCCTTCCACTGGCACCTGATCGGAGCCCTGCTGCTTTTATTTATCCTGCATGGGGGGGTCGGGGTGTTATTTCACATGTACTACTCTAACACCACGCCTGGCTCAAATGAAAACGTATCCTTATTTTAAACGTGGCTGACTCTCATTGTTGCATGTACTATTAATTTGCATGTGTTCCGTATTTTGAATGGCCATTTTGTTCACCACAACCACTAACAGACGGATTCGAAGAGCGGAGGACGAGCTCAGAGTTTTGGAGCAAAGCTTAAAATCACTTACAGCTTCTGAGGCAAAGGTACTAGACAACTTTTAGGTTTATCGTTACAGCGTCGTCCACTACTTCCTTTTGTCGCGTTCGTTCACACTTGTGAACGAAGCCTCGTCTTCCTGCTTGTTCTGCACTCTGCTTTGCTTCCTTTGTTTGGTCTCACGCTTGGGTGTCCTAGAACCTATTACACCTCTAACCTGTCAGGAACTGTGCAAAAATAACAGCTTTTGGATGCATTACTAAAATTTGAAATCCGAAAATCGGCACGTTACAGTAAATGCATTTACACAAGGGCCATTGTATCCTCTACCTGTTGTTATTATTGTCTCATTTCCTGCTGTGTACAGGCACTGTAGTCTACTTCCTTTAATTCCCCTAGTTCATATTTATTTTGTTTCTTCTTCCCTGTTCTGCTCCCTTGTGTCTGTCCCTTTCCAATTCTCCTCTGTGTCTCAATCCTCCCCCTTCTGGCACTCTTTTCTCTGGGCCTTTTTCCTCCCTCTACACCTTCATCACCTCTAAAACACCAGCAAGTGCTCTGAGCTTGAGGAAGAGTTGAAAACTGTGACCAACAACCTGAAGTCACTGGAGGCCCAGGCTGAGAAGGTAGGTGTGCCCCCCTCCAGGCATGCTGTTAAAATGGCCGCTACTCCAGAGCTGTGCTGGGCAATAAATGAACGGAGCCTGTAGAACCATGTACACAGTTTTAGCTTACTCAACTGCCATGCACAGTTAACTTGGGCTAAGATTAGTCCACGTTTGTAATGAAAGAAGGGTCAAATAAACTTAAGTATTTTTTTCTGTTAACTGAAGATATAATCTCTTATGCATTTTTTGCACTTTAATATAGCTTATTACTGTTATAACATGCTGATGAGAAATATTATTAGCATTAGTCAGAACTTTTTCGGTTAAAAAGGGGATGGCTGTGCGTCTCTGTAGAGTGTTATCCATGGGTTGGTGCCTGACCGCTGTTTGTGTTTGTTTTGGTCTACAGTACTCACAGAAGGAAGATAAGTACGAGGAGGAGATCAAGGTCCTGACTGACAAGCTGAAGGAGGTAAGTGTCCCCCACCTTATCTGAGGACTTTGGCCAGAAGCCAGACTGTTTCAGTGCCTGTAGTGTCATAGAAGTGTCCTCTGTGTGAGATTTAAAGACTCTTGGATCTAAAGGAGCTGTCTTTCTACCACAGGCTGAAACTCGTGCTGAGTTCGCTGAGAGATCAGTAGCCAAGCTTGAGAAGACCATTGATGACTTGGAGGGTATGACTCTTTAAACAATTCTTTTAAATCATGTACTGTTGTTGGGAGCAGGCCTACATTTTCTACTGCAATTTGTTCTCATTCATGGCCATTTGGTTAATGTCTATATCTCTTTAAAAATAGGAAATCCTCTTTTCTCGTACACTATCGATTTAATCTAACCTTTTCTACCTCATCAGTTGCAATAGTTTCATCTTTTGGGTTAAATCTGAGTGACTTCAGTTGACCTCATCACTACAAATTTATATTTTGGTTGATAATCTGCAACTATGAAGTTGCATTGAATCTGCTCAAGAAGAATGGAGCTGTGATATGCTGGCCTAAACACTTCTCCATTACATTTGTGTTTTCTTCTGGTGTAACGTTTTTCCTTTTCCATCTTTCTCTTCCTCTCACATTCCCTGACTCTTCCACGTCTCTCTGGGGTCTTGCTGTTGACCTGGCCATCCCTCCCCAATGCACCCCTTCACCCGTGCTCTCTTCACCTCTGCCTGCCCTTGGTCAATGCTCCAATAGATGAGTTGTATGCCCAGAAACTGAAGTACAAGGCAATCAGCGAGGAGCTGGACCACGCCCTCAACGACATGACTTCCATGTAAATGTTCATCTGCCATGCCCGCCCACTCGTCCCGCCCCCTGCCTTCAACTTGCACCTCCCCCTCCCTCTGTCCAGCCATAGCAACCGTCTGTCTCTCTAATATCCTACCTCTATCTTCTGATTCTACAATATAACATTCTTCACATTCAGAGTTATAAGCTGTTTAGGCTTTTTTCAACAGTTTAGTCTGAAGTTCATAGTCAAATCAGTGTCACGTGTGCTTGTTTATTGTGCATTTGTGTGTACTGACCAATCATGTGGTAAGTGTTTAAGTGCACACTAACTTGAGTGTGGTTTTGTGAGGACATTCTCTACTTTAGCTGTTTACACTACTTGAGCCTAGTGACTTGTTTTTACATAGACAACATACAACAGGATTTTCATCCTAATTTCTTTACATTATTTGAAATTAATCTTGTTTTTCAAATACCTTTAAATGCATGTGACCCAACTATTCTAATACAATATAAGGGTTTGCATTTCATTGTAAGCCTTCTAATGTGTCTTAAACTGAGTTTGCTGTGTTTTTTCACCTTTGTAATTTTTTGTTGCTTGTTTCTACTACTAACAAGGTATTTTTCTGTCTGGAAGAATGCCTCGTGCATCTCTTTCACTGCTGTTCTCTTCAATTCCAATTAGTTGTGAACTGTAACTATTAACACTGTTATTGCTTTCTTGTGGGGTTTTGTCCCATGTCCCTTTGACATCCAAAATAGCAGGTTGGATAAAAGCAAATCTGTATGTATGAGCACTTCCACATGTAAATGACATGTTTGGTCAAGTGTCTACTAAGGTTTTCATAAGATCAGGGAGATTTGGTTCAGCCAGAGTATGTTAGCAGCAGAGTCTGGTTGGTCTGTGATTCCTGTATCTGTCCCTGACGAAGCGTCACATTGGGGCTTTTGCATCGGTTGCCTGACCTGTGTGATGTAACTGCAGTGGAGCTGGTTTGTTGCCGTGCCTCTCATTTAGCAGTACCTTACTTTACCTCTTCTCTTCCGCACAGATAAATTGTTTACACCTCATCAAAGACGCCTCCTGTCGGCTGAGCAGACACTCTGCTCACTCCAGACTTTCTTCATTTCCCAAGCCTCCTCTGTCCACGCTGTCCTTTACTCCTTGTTCCCATCATCCTGTCTGTTGTTTCCCCATCTGTTGTACAGAACCTTTAAATCTTTCTGCGTTGTGTAAAAATAAACGTCTATCCTTCTATTTAAGTTTAATCTCCTTATTCTGTCTTTGTTTTTCTTTTAATTTCTGTTTCTGTTCACGTGGCTCTAATGAAACTAGGAAGCATAGGTTTTAGTAATGTTTAATCGTTTTGTGCCTAAGGAAACAATTGTTTAGTGTTCTGATATTACACGCTCAGTTGAAAGTCGCTCTGTTCAATCAATGTCCATTTGGGTAGATGGACGATCAAAATGTTTGTTCATTTTGAGAGTTGATCTGCTGTTTACTGTGCAGTTTACAACACAGTTGTATATTAGACCTGCTGTAGACATTCGATAATTTCATGGGCATAGTTGGGTTTAATGGAGGTGCAGGTTTTTAGGAGCATCATGGCATTTCATGTGCTGTTGTTAAAGCAAATGTAGCTGCTTGCATATAATTTCTCTTAATAACAGTAACGATGATGACATGGTTTGTTAGGCATGTAGCACATGTTGATGGTGGATTGCCATTGAAGGGGGTTGAGAAATAGCTGTAAGGAGAAGCCAGTATGTTGGATTTTCTGCCTTTGTGTTGGAAAAAGTGAGTCGTATGAAGGATGACTACTAGACAAATGGTTGCCTGCTGATGCTAGTAATATGAGTTCTGTTGCAATATCGTTTAATTGTCCAAATAAATTAATAGATGTGCACTTTTAATGCATTTGTTTTTAATTAAAGCTGCAATACAGTATGTAACTTTCCATTCATTTGTCATGTCGGCCCGAATTTAACATAGATTTTAAAATTTCTTTTAATATATGTATGTTTTTACTGAACACAGGAATAATACAGGGACAATATAACCAATTTCAGAAAATACACATTATTTTGTCCATAATATGCATTTCTTTCTAGTTTTTGCTATTCTACTATTGTCTGTATTTTGTATTATTTAAGTTGAGGTTTTCAACCCCTGGATCCATTATTCTAGTTCCTAATGTTTACTAGTCCTGAAACATCCTTTTTGTATTGTTTTGTAGATTTAGAAAATTTACATAGTGCAGGTTTAAAGGCAAATTGCAAAGGCACGTGTGGTGTTAAGTGCAGAAAGCTGGCACTATTCATTCAGATAAATGATTAGCCATGTTTTGTTTCACACTCTTAATATATTCACAAAATGTCTGCTATGGAAGGTGAAAGGCTAGTTCACTCTGAACATTCAGGGTAGTTGTTTTCCATCTAAGGCTGGAATGTGCAGTATCACCTTTAAGTACTAATAGTAATTTCATCCAGACAAGAGCATCTGCTAAAGGATTACAATAGAAAAGTGTATTGCATTATTTATTATGCGCCTTTAAGCATTATACTTGTGAATGCCTTCTGATGCTAACTAATAGAGCGTAGGGTATATTTACATATTGAGTAGGGAGCCCACTACAATTTTGTCTGGCAGTTTGTTACTGGTTTACGCAATCATTTCCCCTCGGATAATTATAAATCTCCATTCATGCAGTTTGAAGGCATTCCATTTCCCAACATACTATTAATGCTTTCATTGAAAAGTACTGATAGTAGACGGTTCCGTGTATTTATATCCTTCCCAAAAAGTTATGGTATCACTTGTGAAATGATTTCACATTAAGTTTTCTAAAGTCTGGTTTCTGATATCACTTTTCATGCTTTGTTACTGTATTTGATATCCTTCTTTCTCTCTTTGTCTTTCCTACCTGCTTTCCGACTGGATAGATCACCTCTACCAGCAGCTTGAGAAAAACCGTCTTCTTTCTAACGAACTAAGAGTGGCCTTGAATGAGGACTAAAGCTTTGAGCTGATGTACAGTATTGACATTCTAATGCTGTTTAAAAAGGACAACCGCTTGTGTTGTAAATGCATGATGCCAATAGTGTTGGGGGGACAGGAAGTGTTCCTGCAGGTGGAACAAAATATCAACATGTAAATGAGGGAGTATCCCTCTTAATGAAGGTGGGGGTGTGTAATAGGTAACACTGGATACTGTTTGATTTGCCATTATGTGTACTACTTGGCTTAAAAAAAACAGCATTTTCATGTTGTTTAGTTTTCAGCACTTTATTTCCATCAAAATTAGTTTTATTTTGGATCTTTCTATCCCTCTAGCTACGCTGAGACATTGACTACATAGAATGACCGCATCAAAACGTAATAAATCTAGCATGGAAATGCTAATATATGTCATGTCAGCACCAACATATTGTGATATTAATATATTGAAGACTGTGGCAATTCACAAACCAAGTCTGTCTTTATACTTACAAATTTATACCATAATGTGCCTTGTTGTATACTTGATGAAGCATTAAGGAGGTGTGACATACACCAATCAGCCATAACATTATGACCACTGACACGTGTTGTGAATAACACTGATAATCTCCTTATCATGGAACCTGTCAGTGAGTTGATGTGGGAGAAGCAGGAAAAATGGGCAAGCGTTAAGGGTTTTAGCGACTTTGACAAGGGCCAAATTGTGATGTCTAGACGACTAGGTCAGAGCATCTCTAAAACTGCAGCTTATGTGGGGTGTTCCTGGTCTGTAGTGGTCAGTACCTATCAAAAGTGGTACAAGGAAGGGAAAGCGGTGAACCGGCAACAGGGTCATTGGCGGCCGTGGCTTATTGATGCACGTGGGGAGCGAAGGCTGGCCGTGTGGTCTGATCCCACAGACGAGCTACTGTAAGGTGTCAGAACACACAGTTCATCACAGTTTGTTGCATATGGGGCTGCGAAGCCACAGACCAGTCAGGGTGCCAATGCTGACTCGTCTGCCGCCAAAAGTGCCAATAATGGGCATGTGAGCATCAGAACTGGATCACAGAGCAATGGAAGAAGGTGGCCTGGTCTGATGAATCACGTTTTCTTTTACAGCACGTGGATGGCCGGGTGTGTATGAGTTGCTTACCTGGGGAACTCATGGCACCAGGATGCACTATGGGAAGAAAGCAAACCTGCAGTAGCAGTGTGATGCTTTGGGCAGTGTTCTGCTGGGAAACCTCAGGTCCTGCCATTCATGTGGATGTACCTAAGCATTGTTGGAGACCATGTACACCCTTTTATGGAAATGGTATTCCCTGATGGCATTGGCCTCTATCTGCCACAAAGCGAAAATTGTTCAGGAATGGTTTGAGTAACACAACAACACGTTCAATGTTCAAATTGAACATTTGTGGGATGTGCTGGACAATCCAGTTCAGTCCATGGAGGGCCCAACTTGCAAGAGACAGGACGTAACGGATCTGCTGCTAACGTCTTGGTGCCAGATAGCACAGCACAGCTTCAGAGGTCTAGTGTAGTCCATGCCTCGACGGGTCAGGGCTGTTTTGGCAGCAAAAGGGGGACCTACATAATATTAGGCAGGGGTTCATAACGTTATGGCTGATGGGTGTTTGTAACATAAGGACTTCATCAAGGCACTTTGCAATAAATCAAGCATGAGAACAGCCCTAAACTGGCCCATCGCCTCATTGCTGTTATCAGTGGATTACCAATGTCATTTGAAATGTTAATGACACATTTGTGTATGTGTATATACCGTATCTATGGAATACGGTCTGATATCACAGATTTAAACTATGCATTCATGACTCTAACCACCAAGTTTGTAATACTGTATATGCACCAGTGTTGTACATTAAATTTGCTCCGGTGTAATACATCGGGAAGGTAATACTCAAGAGTTCTGTGTACTTCTGTGTACTGTCTGCATGATTCCTGAAATAGCATAATAGTTGTTTATTTTCCCAATCAAATGTTTCTTTTTTATAGCCAATTGCATAGCTTTGTCTAACAGTAAGACCATCCTGCATATTGATGAGCCTGCTGCTGCATGCTATTGGATGATTTTGTATATTTTGTTAGCTTGCTGGAAATTTTAATGTTCTATTTTAATTCTTTTTTTTCTAACAGAGAAATTGGCTCATGCTAAAGAGGAGAACCTGGATATGACCCAGATGCTGGACCAGACTTTAATTGAACTAAATAACATGTGAAACTGTTTTACCACTCTAGCTTGGGCCTTGTATTTGTGCCTCGCTTGCTATGAATCTTACTCAATTTCAGGAACAAATATCCAATTGCTTTTCCTTGTTACAGCTTCCTGCTTGCAGAGGAATTCAAGGAAGCAGAGCTAAGAGATGTTAGAACATTCCTTAGTTAGATATTTTGCTAGCTGATTTGATGTCAGCATTTTGTAATCTTTTGTTTTTGACAAATTATCAGGTGAAATGATGTGCCATTTATTCAAAAGTTTTTTATTTTATTTGCGTATGATAGATTAAAGGTAATAGTTCAGGTACGTACCATTTTTAACCTGGTTATGCACTTATCATACATTTTCATCAGAGAGTGGAGAAAACGTTGCACTTCATCAAACCTGAACGTATGCACAGTGATAGTAGTGTAGACAACATCTGTAATTGTTATTTAAATTTTCCTCGTAAGTGTAAGTATATATTGGATAAGCCTGTCCATATGTATATTGGTGCTACTGTTTTGACAAGCAGTTTGAGGAAACTTAAAAAAATGTATCTCTACTTTTTCTGTTTTGCCACTATTGAGCCCTGGCTAGAAAAAGAACTACTCCCAAAGTATATTTATTTTTCTTTTGAGGCTGAAATTCATTACAAAATGTATGGCAATGTCATTCCTGCTATTTTTTTATTTTTTTCCCCTTTGTTAAAGCCAATGGTTGAACATATTTTGAAATTAAATCTAGAAATATGATTTCAATCTGTGGTTGCTTTGGTTTTATTGAATGTAGATGTTTTAAATGTATATCATATATGAAATGTATAAAATAATGAATATAAATAAAACCACACAGTTTGAGATTTTCTAGAGTGGAGTATTTCTATTTGTTTATAATTGTGAATTTTATTCATGTTTCTATTAATCTTTTACTGTCTGTCACATAAAACCTCTTGCATGTGCAGTGTGCTTTGGGTAGAAGCATTTTGAAACATTCACACAACATAACATTTCTGTCCTTTTTAAGATTTTAACAAATCTATATATCTATATATACATACATACATACATACATACATACATACATACATACATACATACATACATATACACTCACATAAAGGATTATTAGGAACACCATACTAATACTGTGTTTGACCCCCTTTCATTTTCAGAACTGCCTTAATTCTATGTGGCATTGATTTAACAAGGTGCTGAAAGCATTGCTCATGCCTTGCTACCACTGTGCAGGCTATTGGTGGTGGTGTAATGGTGTGGGGAATGTTTTCTTGGCACACTTTAGGCCCCTTAGTGCCAATCGGGCATCGTTAAAATGCCACAGCCTACCTGAGTATTGTTTATGACCATGTCCATCCCTTAATGGCCACCATGTACTTATCCTCTGAGGGCTACTTCCAGCAGGATAATGCACCATGTCACAAAGCTTGAATCATTTTAAATTGGTTTCTTGAACATAACAATGAGTTCACTGTACTAACATGGCCCCCACAGTCACCAGATCTCAACCCAATAGAGCATCTTTGGGATGTTGTGGAACGGGAGCTTCGTGCCCTGGATGTGCATCCCACAAATTTCCAACTGCAAGATGCTATCCTATCAATATGGGCCAACATTTCTAAAGAATGCTTTCAGCACCTTGTTGAATCAATGCCACGTATAATTAAGGCAGTTCTGAAGGCGAAAGGAGGTCAAACACAGTATTAGTATGGGGTTCCTAATAATCCTTTAGGTGAGTTTGTGTGTGTGTGTGTGTGTATATATATATATAAACCTGCAAAATAGCAATTATTATGAAAAATATTCCAATATAAATTGGGCTACGGAGCTGTACTCCATTTTTGCCTTCTCCCAATGTGTTTTGAAAATGAGTATGAACTTATTTTATTTGTATTATTCAAGGTCTAACAGCAATGCATTTTCTGTTTACCAGTTGTCATTTTCTGCAAATAAATGCTATGAATGACAATATTTATATTTAGAATTTGGGAGAAATGTATTTTCATTTTACCCAAACACATACTTATAAATAGCTTAGTGGCTTTTTTTGCAGTGCTTTTTTATCAATTTGAGATAATAATGTAGAAATCATACAGGACAAAAGGTGTCATGTGACCTCTGAGAATCCACCCTCTTACTGGGTGATAAGGCCTGTAGATTGTCATTGAGAGAAAAAATGTAAAGTATGTCTAACAGTGGAGGTTAGTGAACCTTAATTGAGGAAGATTTGGTTAATATTAATATCTGTACTGTTGTAAATGAAATGGTATCTCACACTGGGTTTAATGTTTTTAAACTTATTCCATTTACTTCATTGCAGACATTAATGAGCCCATCCTCAATTAAACCGGGATTCACTGATGTCTACTACTATAGTATGCTGGTAAATTCTACTGGTAAATTCTAGAGAGTGATATCTATCAGTGAATAACCACTAGTATGATAATCTTTACAATGCATAACATTGTGTAGTGTTAAGCTGTGTGTTTGATGTTTGGGTTTACATGCAGAATCTGTTCAGTGAAAGTTGAAGAATCAAGAAGCCCCTGACTGCAGTGTGCAGTAGGGGGCTCAATGTGGGCGGAGTCAAACGCACCTAACCCGAACCTAATCCATCTACTATCCCTAAACATTACAAACACATCCGTCCACATTGAGGCCCACCCCGTACTGCACACTGCAGGGTAGAAATCTGGATAAGGAATACAACTCAAAACAGCCTCCAGGTCGCAATCCCTCCGGTTTGGTTAATTTTAATTGTATTACATTTTCTGTTGTTTTTTTTTAGATCTGACAGAAATGGCTCCTGGGAGGATTATTGTGTTTCTCCTATTGAATGCGTTTAAGTCAGCGCCCTATAATAAGTCATTATTTTATTTGATACATTTTAACACTACATTTTAAACCTTAAAGGCTACGTGTTTTGATCAAGTTTCATCATTGCATTTCTTTGGTGGATCTGTCAGGGATCTGTGCACACAATACATCCTTTGGCTATTGCTCTTTTAATCGGGGATTGATTAGGATGTCTTACAAAGGTAGAGGCGCCAGGAAATGTTAACTATCGTGTTAAGCAATATAAAAATAGAGTAATACAAACATCCGTCGGTGCTGCATTACATGAAAGTGTTACTATGTCGTGGTTATGCTTGCAGTTCAATCGTTTTTCTGCCAAGTGTAAAGACTGTCGCACTATGATTGCGCGCTACTCGTCTTTATGGACATTACCAACTCGCTGCTCCCAGCTGTCAAAACAACAACGTATCTCTGTCCTTTTGCGACTCCAGCATATAAATTTTTTCAACCCTTCACCACAATTAACATTTCGGATTCACTCAAGGTTCTGGGCCGTGGGAGTCGGTGCAGGGATTGTTTTGGCTTTGGGATTGAAATATCACACTGACTTGGTAAATGAGGTTTGGTGTGAAAACCTCCAACATTCTGAAAAATATGGTGCTGCCATTCAAGTTAGCAGAGACCTTGTTCAGCGGATTAAGGTAGGCCTACAGGTATTTTGATTTTCAATCATTCACATTTTGTTTTATTATGTTCCGAGGTATATCGTTATTTTCATGATCGTTATTTACTAAAAATTGCAGTGTTTACAGTACTATTTAAATGTAGCTGTAAGTATTTGTTCCCAGAACTGTTAAGTGTTCTTAGTGAATTGAGGGAATATTACAATAAGGTTCAAGCTATGTTACCAGGGCGGTTTCTAGCACCCGGGCTGACACGTTCACTTGGCAACACTTTATTATGCCGGTAACACAAACTCGGATTTTACTCTTCAGGTAATAGCGCTCGTAAGTCATTACAGTAATCATTGTTAAGTTGGTGCATAGATAGTTAGTGGGTCTACGTTCATGTGTTGCAAACATGTCTGGTGAATGTTAATCAAATGTAATCGTGTATTCACAGGAGACACTGACAATATATTCAAATTCTGTGTGTAACATATTTGTTACGGTTAATTAAACTTTGTTGTTGAAAATATGTTAAATGTCTTTTATTACATGCTCTCATTGTTTCTTTACACACTTTGCATTTGGTTACAATTCACTAACTTTGTAATGAATTCACAATGATTATTGCAATGAATTAAAATGAGCACTATTATTATGAAAGGAAAAATCAGAGTTTGTGTTGCCATATTATAGAGTTACCTGGCGAACGTGTGCTAGAAACGGCCCTGAATGTTACATACCATGACCTTCATGTTATGAGAGCAGTTTTTCATGCTTTTATTTTGTGTTTTTCAAAATATCTCAGTGAACTTGAATTTAATCTTGCGCAACATTATCTACTACTTACATTTGATGTGTGCAAGGCTTTATGATTTTATCTATCATCTTTCAGGCACATTGCATGCATGATGTGTCCTCAATCTGGTCAGTGAGGGCATACACATTTTGCTGACTATAAATCTGTGACACCTGAATTTGTATGTTATATTATGTTTACTTTGTCGTTCTGTGAACAGGACAGTTAACCCTAACTGTTCCCTCAACCCACTCAGAACATTCCCCCCAGATTGTTGCGGCAAATAAGAATTCATTCATAGTAAACTTGCCTTGTAACAGTTACCATCAAAATCAAATTTATTTTATAAAGCCCATTTCACAACAGCATTTTTTACAAAGTGCTTTAACAGATACCCGGCCTAAAACCTCCAAGAGCAGGCAACAAGAATTTAATGCACAGCAGCTAGGAAATACTCTCTAGTAGGTAGAACATACAGTTGGAATAAACCTAAACTGGGGCTGGACTCAAGGGACTGGCCAGTCTTCCTCTGGCTGTACCAGGTGGGGAATCTGAAAGGAAATCAACTTTTAGTACTATGGCCATGATGGGAATGTGACTACAGTTTTTGTGTAGCGTCAACATAGTTTGGTGGACTTGGACAGGGACAGTGGGATGTGCTTTGGAGTGGTACAGCAGGAGTTAGTTAGGAGTTAGGAGGCAATTGAGAGTTAGTGATGATTATGTTGCCGTGATGGTATGAGGGCCACATTCAAAATTTGTCCAGGACACCAGGGTTAACACCCCTACTCTTACAAATAGTGCCATGGATTTTTAGTGACCACAGACAGTCAGTCTATAGTGACCACTACGCAGGGCAGATGTCCCCATCACTGCCCTGGGTCATTTGGAATGATCTTTAGACCAGAGGGAAGTGTGCCCCCTACGGGCCTGCCAACACCAATTCCAGCAGCACTGGTCTCCCATCCAGGGACTAACCAGGCCCGACCCTGCTTAGCTTTAGAAGCAAACCAGCAGTGCAATATATGGGTTTATGCTGCTGGCATGTGGCCAGATGCCGTCTGGGCCTGTCTCAGGTTGTCCCGGTTGCAAATGTAGAATCTTACCCATCTTTGGCTAACCATCCCACTTCACTGTCCATATTTCAGACTCTTTATACGGGTACAGTCATTAACAAACTGCAATAATCACACTCTCCTATATGCAAAGCCATAAAACAGAACATTACTATTCAAATAACTGTCTTACTCTTATAATTGTGTAAGTGAAAGTGAGCTTCGTGGGGCTTTATCCCACCTATATTTTTTGGCTTGTGTAACAGGATGAGGTCGGGGCTCCGGGATTGGTAGTCGGTGTGTCTGTGGATGGAAATCAAGTCTGGTGTGAAGGTTTGTGTAATGACACATCTTTAGTGTTTCTGTATTATTGAAGGATACACTTGCAGTACAGAACTTCATATTTTAACCAATTAATGCAATGCATAATGCTGCTTTGTTGTGCTTCTAACAAAATGATGTCCACATTGAAAGGACTTGGCTATGCTGACTTAGAGAACCGTGTGTCCTGTGGCCCAGAGACTGTTCTGAGGATCGCCAGCATCAGTAAACCCCTAACGACAGCAGCAGTAGCCCGCCTGTGGGAGGAAGGGAAGCTGGACCTTGATGCCCCTGTGCAGAAATATGTCCCTGAATTCCCCAAGAAACAGTTTGAGGGAGAAGATGTAAGTTAATTTCCAGAGCACAGAATGTAATGTACAGTCGTATACAAATGTTTAGGCTCCGCTGACAATTTAGGATGTTAATTGATAAATAATTTGGTGTTTGGGTCAGCAATTTCATTTTGATCTATCAAATAACTCAAGGACACATTCATATTTTGGTAGTGAAGTGAGGTTCATTGGATAAACAGAAAATGTACAATATATGCATCAAAACAAATTTAGAAAGGTGAATAAATTTGGGCACCCTTGTCATTTTGTTGATTTAAATACCTGTAACTACTTAGCACTAATTAATTAGAACACACAATTGGTTTGGTGCGCTCATTAAGCCTTGAACTTCATAGTCAGGTGCATCCAATCATGAGAAAAGGTATTTAAGGTGGCCAATTACAATTTGTGGTTCTCTTTGACTCTCCTCTGAAGAGTGGCAACGTAGGGGCCTCAAAACAACCCTCAAATGACCTGAAATTAAAGATTGTTCAACATTATGGTTTAGGGGAAGGCTACAAAAAGCTATCACAAAGGTTTAAGCTGTCAGTGTCCACTGTGAGGAACATAGTGAGGAAATGGAAGACCACATTCACAGTTCTTGTTAAGGCCAGTAGTGACAGGCCAAATAACATATTGGACAGGCAAAGGAGAAGGATGGTGAGAACGGTCAAAAACAGCCCACAGACCACCTCCAAAGACCTACAACATCATCTTGCTGCAGATGGTGTTACTTTGCATCATTCAAAAATTCAGCGCACTTTGCACAAGGAGAAGCTGTATGGGAGAGTGATGCAGAAGAAGCATTTTGTGCACACATGCCACAGAGTCGCTTGAGGTCAGGGTTGGGTAGTGGATTACATATAATCTGGATTACATAATCAGATTACAAAAATAAAGTAACTATAATCAACCCAGATTACAATAAAAAATGTGTAATCAGATTACAGTTACATTGTTCAGTATTACCTGATTACATCAGGCAAACAATGCAACTTTTTTATGATAGTCTAACTTTTTACATTTTAAGTTAATTTGACAAGCAATTCATTCATTTGTCCACCAAATGTCACTATCATCCAATTGCCTGTTTAGTTTCTTGACAAGAAAAAGGTTAAAATCAAAACTCAAGATGTAGGAGCTGTGGATGTAGAAAGACAGACCTGTTTAATTTGGGAAATATGCGTTTACTAGTTGGCAATATAAGTGATTTGAGCGAAACCAAAAATAGGGAAAATCTTAAAAGGCTTGTTTCTGTCCTAATTATGCTTTTAAATGAAAGTTTGACTCGGGATCATTCAAAAAAAGACCTTAGGTTGCATTTTGGCAAGAGTTACGCTTTAAAACAGCAGTGTTCTGCGGTAGTAGTCTATACTATGAGAAATGGATTTGTTCAGAGTATAGAAAGTACTTACCGTAGTAATAGGTATAACATTGTTAGTTAATTTACTTTTTATTTAGGTCACACAGGAATTCTTTAATGAGAGCAAAAGAGTTTCTTAGATGCAAATAAATAATAAAGAGAGAAATAAAATGAGAATTAATTGATCAATTCTGTGATGGTGTTTTTTACTTAAGGTGCGTATTTTATGAAGTGATCTAAGAGTAATCCTAAAGTAATCAGATTATGTTACATGTTTTGGGTATTCTAATTGATTACGTTACTGATTACAAAAATTGCCATGTAATTTGTAGTCAGTAATGGATTACATTTCAAAGTAATCTGACCCATCCCTGCTTGAGGTATGCAAACGCACATTTGTACATGCCAGCTTCATTTTGGAAGAAGGTGCTGTGGACTGATAAAACAAAAATTGAGTTATTTGGTCATAACAAAGGACATTATGTATGGCGGAAAAAGAACACAGCTTTCCAAGACAAACACTTGCTACCCACAGTAAAATTGGTGGAGTTTCCATCATGCTGTGGGGCTGTGTGGCCAGTACTGGGGATCTTGTTAAAGTTGAGGGTCGCATGGATTCCACTCAATATCAGCAGATACTTGAGAATAATGTAGAGGAATCAGTCGAAAAGTTGAAGTTACGCCAGGGCTGGATATTTCAACAAGACAACCACCCAAATCACTGCTCACAATCTACTCTGGCATTTATGCAGAGGAACAAGTACAATGTTCTGGAATGGCCATCCCAGTCCATAGACCTGAATATAATTGAAAATCTGTGGGGTGATTTCAAGTGGGCTGGCCATGTTCGGCAACCATAAAACCTAACTGAACTGGAGATGTTTTGCAACGAATAATGGTCCAAAATACCTTCATCCAGAATCCAGACACTCATTACAGCCTGTACAAAGCGTCTAGAGGCTGTTATTTCTGCTAAAGGAGGCTCAACTAAATATTGATGTGAAATTTCTGTTGGAATGTCCAAATTTATGCACCTCTCTATTTTCATTTTGATGCATATTGCACATTTTCTTTTCATCCAATAAACATAATTTCACTACTAAAATTTTACTGTGTCCATCAGTTATTTGATAGATCAAAATTAAATTGCTGATCCAAACACCCAATTATGTTTAAATTAAAATCATGGAAATTGTCAGGGGTGCCTAAACGCTTGCATGACTCTACATTCTCTCAAATAACCATTATTCTCTCACCTTCAATTCTCTGTTCCCATATTTTATTTGGATTCCTCAACATTCTGTACCTTTCTCAAGCTTCTGTTTTTGTCTGTTTGACTTCCAGGTGACTATAACCACCCGGATGATTCTCTCTCATTTGAGCGGCATACGGCACTACGAGAAGGATGCCAAGAAGGTGAGGGAGGACCGGGAGAAGGCCAAACAACCTCTGAAACTGCCTGGTAAAGATGACAATAACTCGGACAACAAAGAGAATATAAAAATGGAAGGAAATAGCACCAAGAGCAAGAAAACCGAACAAGGCCTGAAGAAAAATGAATTTACGCAAAAGGAGTACTACCTGAAAGACACCTTTGACAGTGTCATTCATGCATTGGATCTTTTCAAAGATGATGATCTTGTATTCAAACCGGGTAGGTGCTCCGGAAGATAATACTGGAAGATACATGTCAATCAGACAGACAAATTAAAATATAATGTCTACTATCAGCCACGAGAATTCACTTTATAATGTATTCCCACTATAATGTATATAGAAAGCCCATGCCTCGGGGCTCATTTAGAAATTATCTGAAATGTTTACTTCCGGATGAAATTAGAAGTGTGCGTAGTGCGTACGTACGCGTAAACAAAGTGTGATATATCAAATGATCCTTTGACCGTTTTACGCAAACTGGCAGGAAATTGGCCTTTATAAATGCAACTTGTTTTGACATTTAGTGCTTTTGCACAACCATGACTACTTGCAGTTCAACACACTTCCGATTACACATACTATATGGTCAAAATTATCCATTAAACCCTATAGTAAATGTAAAATACATGAAATACAGCATCCCAGTAACAAAAATCGAATTATCTTTCTTTGATTGACTGAGACAGTGCCATAGGTTGACATGCCAACATTTTATTATTATTATTATTATTATTATTTTACCAGGGAGACACATTAAGACCCAGATCTCATTCATACATCCGTACATGTGTGCACACACACACACACACACACACACACACACACACAAAACACCAATCAATTACAATGTACACATTCTTCACTGTGAAAATCCCTAGCCAAGTACACTGAATTGACCTAAAGGCACTAAGGCATCTAAATCAGAATCAGAAAGAGCTATTGGCAAGTTTTGCCAAATACAGAATTCTTCCTGGTCTATTGGTGCCTGTTTTTCTTTCGTACATAAATCACAGAAATGTAAACATTTTTCACTTTTATGGTGCAGAATATGAACAGGATATTTACAGTATATAAACAACTGAATTGTTTGTGATTCCTTAGGCTGTGGAGCTGGCCCTGGTGCTGGGCCAGCACCAGTTTCGTTCCCTCACTTTGTGACATCTCTGACTTTGTGCTGTGCAATAAAACTACAGTACAGGTCCTTAAGAAATTAGCCTAATGTGATAAAGTTCATTATTTTCCATAATCTAATGATAAAAATTCAACTTTCATATATTTTAGATTCATTGCACACCAACTGAAATATTTCAGGTCATTTATTGTTTTAATACTGATGATTTTGGCATACAGCTCATGAAAACCCAAAATTCCTATCTCAAAGAATTAGCATATCATGAAAAGGTTCTCTAAACGAGCTATTAACCTAATCATCTGAATCAACTAATTAACTCTAAACACCTGCAAAAGATTCCTGAGGCTTTTAAAAACTCCCAGCCTGTTTCATTACTCAAAACCGCAATCATGGGTAAGACTGCCGACCTGACTGCTGTCCAGAAGGCCATCATTGACA
>JACXGM010005028.1:0-12956 GCA_016801145.1 Umbra pygmaea
CTAGGGGTCAAACAACTAAAGATCAAGTCCGGAATCTTGGTGTGATTCTGGAGTCAGACCTTAGCTTCAGTAGTCATGTTAAAGCAATAACTAAATCAGCATATTATCATCTTAAAAATATCTCAAGAATTAGATGCTTTGTTTCCAGACAAGACTTAGAGAAACTTGTTCATGCTTTCATCACCAGCAGGGTGGATTACTGTAATGGCCTCCTCACTGGTCTTCCCAAAAAGACCATAAGACACCTACAGCTCATACAGAATGCTGTGGCCAGGATTCTAAGCAGAACCAGGAAATATGTTAATATCACGCCAGTCCTCAGGTCTCTACACTGGCTCCCAGTCACATTTAGGATAGACTTTAAAGTATTAATACTGGTTTATAAATCACTCAATGGCCTAGGACCTAAATAGATTGCAGATATGCTCATTGAATATAAACCCAACAGACTCACTCAGATCATCAGGATTGCATCAGCTAGAGATACCAAGGATTCACTCAAAACATGGAGAATCTGCTTTTAGCTACTATGCCAGCCGCAGCTGGAACCAGCTCCCAGAGGAGATCAGATGTGCTCCAACAGTAGTCACCTTTAAATCCAGACTCAAAACACATCTGTTTAGCTACACTTTTACTGAATGAACTCTGTGCTAAGTCCGAACCGATTGCACTATATTTTATATGGTTCGTTCAGTCTCTTTTATTTCTTAAACTGTACTTTCTTTCTAATTGTTTTTCACTTTTACTTTAATAGCTTTAATTTTATCTTTAATCTGTGTTTTTTTTTCAATTTTTATGTTTTCTTGTTCATGTAAAGAACCTTGAATTGCCATTATGTATGAAATGTGCTATATAAATAAACTTGTCTTGCCTTGCCTACCTGTATGAATGGGACTATAAGATTGGGTTAAAATGTTACCACCCCTTTAAAGGTTAATTCTACAATAATCAAACTGGCATGGAGCTACCTACTATAGTTATATCAATGTAAATGTTGGTTAATATGTTCAAACTATTGAAAACCTTAATTATCTCTCTCATTCTCTGATAATGCTTGTGGCCATCTAATTTTCCCGAATTCCCAGTTTGTTTATTCAAAACAGTATAAGCATTTTGTTCCATGTAGAACCTCTTAGGTTTTTGAACCCTTTCACGTTGCATTTAGAACTGTATTGGTAATTAATAATTTAACAAAAAGGATTTTGAGGTAACAAAGGGTTTTACATTAATTTTATATTGAACATGTAAATAATTAGCAGCTGAGCTAAATAATCACACACTGCAGTATTGACAGAGGTCTTTCTTGCATCTGGCATTGACTAACTGAAACTTCCTGGTAGAGCGCTACTTTTGAAAAAGGTCTGGTCAATAGTAATGAACTGTTTAGTCAATTTTGTACAACGTTTAAAGACTATATTTCCTCATCATTATCATTATACTAACCTAGCAAGGATCACAATTCAGCGGAGCCTTTGTAAATATAGCCAGTTTGACCAAGGGTGTCACAAGTGTAGTAAGCTGAAACAAGGAAAGGGACCGGCAGGCAGTTGGAGGGTTTGTCGATGTATATTGTTTTTATCCAGGAACACAGGCACAACAGAATAGGTGATTGCAGAAGACGCGGACTGTGAGAAGCACAGCGAATATACATATATTTACACACACACTTATTGCGGTGTGGATGCGGCTAATACATATACAGAGCGTACAGTAATATACTCGAACAGAACTACTCTCTTTTCATAACCTGAACATCCAGTACTGTTCCCCTTGTCAAAGGTATATAAAGACGATAGTATAGCGACACATACCTCACACCGTAACGTAGTTCAAACAGAATGACCGACACCTTTCTTCTCCTTCTTCTTTGGGTTAATGGTGGCTTGCAACTAACTTAAGGTGCATACACCGCCACCAACATTACCGGAGTGTGAGGCCGGTCACGGCACACCTGTTACGTGTGGTCACGGCACACCTGTTACCACCCAGTACAGTGAACCCTCGCTATATCGTGGTTCACCTTTCACGGTCTCGCTGCTTCGCAGATTTGCTTCGTGCATTGTGTTCTGCATTCTGATTGGCTAAACAGTCTCTCCGCTTCTTCTCTACCTGTGTGTCAATAACGTTGCGGTTTATACATGTACATAAAACAGCTTGCCAAATTTAAGTTTTCATATTCTCTTGCAATTACAAGTTTCTCTAAAACCCATAATGTCGACAAAACGTTCTGCAATTTTTTTCATAATCATTTTTCATTTTCGCCCATTCTAATCCAATGATTCGGGTCGCGGTGGGGCGGTGCTGATCTCCGCAATTTGAAGCCTTCAGTTCTTATTGATGATTAAAATTATTATTTTACAGAACAGTAGTTATTAGTAATTGTACTTTATACAGCACTTTTATTTGTTAAACAAATGCTTTGGCCTGTAAAAACATTTTGTTCTTTGGTTTCAATGTATTATGGAGTATTTCATTGTATAATAATTGTAAAAAAATAAAGGTTACTACTTCGCGGATTTCGCCTATCACGGGTTCTTTTTGGGACGTAACCCCCGCGAAAAACGAGGGTTCACTGTATAGCAAAAGCATGGAAGGGTTTACCTTGTCCTGTTAGAGTCTTTTTGTGCAATGTTCTGTTCTGTTCTGTTCTGTGTGTTTGTTCTGTTCTGTGTGTTTGTTCTGTTCTGTGTGTTTGTTCTGTTCTGTTCTGTGTGTTTGTTCTGTTCTGTCCGTATGTTTCCCACAGGTGGTGCAGATTCCCTCATCAGTCACTCCATTCATCACTTATCACTGACTCCTCCCCTCCGTTATCCCATACACCTGGTTTCAGCAATCAACATCATTCCCATCATGCCCTACCTTCCTATATAATTGTTTGTTTCTCTCTCTCTCTCTGGTTGGTTATTGCTCTTTGGCGTAGGCCTATGCTGGTTTGCCATCGTTTGATTGTGGTTTGACCACTTTGTGGTTTGTTAGTGCCTCACAGCACTATAGTGCTCTGTACTGGAGCTGTGATCTGTGTTTTGTGCTTTATTTAGAGTGAGAGCAGTGTATTGGTGTTAGAGTGAGTGGTAGGCCTATACGAACAGAACAGAACAAACACACAGAACCACAGCAGAACATTGCACAAAAACAGCCAAATAGCACAAGGTAAACCCTTTTACGCTTTCACTAAACTGGGGGACGTAACACGCCCCCACCAAAAAAAAAACCTAGGGATTTGTTTTCACACACACAACACTTATGCAACAAACGAACCCCCAGTCTGTACCTGGAAGAAACGCTACTGAGTTACGTGTAAATACCAGACCCTGCCGATCACAGTCAGGGAAAACGCTACCACCGGCGATGTCGTTGCCGAGTAGCAACGTGACTCCCTTCAACGGTAAGTTTGGGACTACACCAAACTTGAACCTACCCGAAATCAACTCTGACTGTAATGAAACCACATGTACTGGTACTGCTTTATTGCTTATTCCCAATCCTTTTAGTCGCACCCGTGTACCCGTGTACCCGTGTACGATCCACCCGACCAGGGAAGTACACTGGAGAGAATCACAGACTGTGAAGCTCCCGTATCTCGTAAAGTACAAACAGGCACAGCCCCCACCGAACTATTTACCCCTTCACTGAGTGTTACGGAGCCGGTGAAAATGAAAGGCGCATAACTAAGCGGGGTCTGTGACGCACGAGGGAGTTTTACCTGAGCAGAGGGCTGCTTGCTGACCACCATTGCTACTGATTTGGAACGCGGAGGTGAAGAGGGAGGCGACTCCCATTTACTCCTCAACTTCTCACATTTAGCAATAACATGCCCCCATTTGTGACAGTAAAAACACTCCCTGTCCTCTCTACCAGGACTACTAGGAACAGAGGGAGGAGCCTCAGAGTCGCGACCTGAGCTAGCCACCTGTGGAATACTTCTCCTGGCTTCGTGAGTATATGGTTTGAATACTGTCTTGTGTGTCAACGCGTATTCATCAGCCATTACAGCAGCCTGAGCTAACGTCACCACTTTTTGTTCATTAAGGTGAACAATGATTGCATCTGGCAGGTAAAATTTCTAACAGCACTAATTCTCTGATTGCAGCAAATGTATCAACCTTACTAGCTGCACACCAGTGATCAAACAGGGACTCCTTATCCCTTGCAAACACTACGAAGGTACGGGTAGCTGTTTTCTTGTGGTTACGGAAGCGCTGTCTATAAGCTTCCGGCACTAGCTCATATGCTCTTAGCGCAGTAGCCTTAACAGTGTCATATTGTCAACTCTCCTCTAGGGACAAAGACGCCACAACCTCTTGTGCCTTCCCTGTTAGCCTGCACTGTAGCAGCAGGGACCAAACCTCTTTGGGCCAGTGAAGCGCTAGAGCTACCCTTTCAAAGGCGGAGAAATAAGAATCAACTTCTGATTCAAGAAAAGGAGGTACAATAACAATGTTTCTTGCCACGTCAAACTGTTCCCCCTTCCCAGCTGTTGCAGAAGCTGCCCCAGCTGCTAACTCCAGCTCTCTAATACAGATTCTGGCCTCCTTATCTGCCTCTATTTCTCTTAACCTAATTTCCATTTCCTGGTTGGTCTTCCGCACCTCTAGGTCATGTGCTAACCTGCTTTGTTCTGCCTGATCCTTCAGGTCAGCCTCCAGACGGGCTACACGCACCCTGAGCCTAGCAGCTTCTAGAGACCCAGCCGACTCAAATTTGGGCAGGGTAAAAGGAGCCCGGGTTTCGTCCTCCACACCACCATCCAGCCGTGTGGGCAAGAGACCCGTCACCACCCGTCGCCATATCCCCTTTCTCCTCTACTTCCTCCTCATCAGTTGAGGTAAATATCCCCAGCTCTAATAAATGTTGTGAAATGATTACCAGCATTTCAGCCATTTGTTTGGCTACGGCCAGACCATAGTGGGCTACAACAGCCACCAGGTCTGCCTTCTGCAGCTTTACTAAAGCCTCAAAGGAGAGATCCTCAATAAATGAATCTATGGCTGATGACGCCATACCGAACTGACTGTTGCCGCTACACTCACTACTCACAAAATAAGACAGAAGACACCAGCAAGCGAACAACGCTAAACACTAACACGAACTACACCAAAGCTAAATACTAACTAGTCCCTACTCACACCCCCCAACAACACACTCCAGTCACCAACCACCATGGTGTTAGAGCAACGGGGCGTGGCATCCCGGACGAGCCCCCATTTGTTACGCACTGCCTCCCCAGGAGGGGGGTGGGATGCCACACCTCGTTGCCCAAACGGTCAGAGACAGGAGTATGAGGTCGTAGGTGCGTAGGGCCGTATAAACAAGGGCATTATTTGCCACGGTATTAATGATAAATAATAATTTGGGAGGAGAGGCTGAGCTAACCCAAAACAAAGAACTCATACACAAAGTCCCACCCCTAACATGCACTAAACTAAACACAGTTCTAAACTAATCTGGCATGCGATCAAGGTGCCCTAACCAAAATACATAGAGTGGGCGCTCAGATCTAACCTAGTGTGTATAACAGGGGAGTATCCCTACAGGTGGTGTAAGCCCAAGGGCGTCTGCCTGACACCCCCCCAAAGGTGCCTCCTCTCCCCCTCTGGGAACACAAAAAGAACACAATGTTAACACAGATAATCACAAATCCACAAATACTATTGACACACGAATGACTACAACACTAAATAGGCCTACCACTCATACAACACCGCAGCTCTCTCTCATTCTAACCACAAATACTAACACAACACCAATTACCCACACTACTATCAAACCAAGTATGGCCACTTCTACACACCAACACACAGACCAAACCTTATGGCAGCTCAACTGAGAGGACCTTTTCAAGGCAACCTCAAACACCAACAGCAAGAGAGAGAGTGATGAAAACAGGGGCACAAATATACAGAGGAAGGGCATAATGGGATAGCTGTTGATTGATTAAAACAGGTGTATGGGATAACGGAGCGGAGGAGTCAGTGATAAGTGATGAATTTGGGCTTGATGAGGGGATTTGCACCACCTGTGGGGAAACAAACGAACAGAACAGAACAAACACACAGAACCACAGCATAACATTGCACAAAAACAGCCAAATAGCACAAGGTAAACCCTTTTACGCTTTCACTAAACTGGGGGACGTAACAGGGTCAATGTTATTAGATTCAATTATTCACATTTTGCTCATCGTGGCTGTGTTATTTTGTTATGTGTTTTTTTGAATAAAACAAAATTTCATTGCCTTCACATTTGTCTTCGTCTCTCCTGCACAACCCGCAAGCCATTACACAATGACCCACCATATTATTAAAAGAGAAAATTTTTGCCACTCTCTATGGCATCCGGATAGGGTCACGGTTGACATTATAAAATAGTTTCTCCACTCTGTGTGTTGTTATTGTCATGTCTAGTTTTTCTCACTCTTTGTGTCATATGACAATCACATTTAGTTCAGCCTATAGATCACCAGTGTGTGTCACAATCAATTCACAGATGTTTCTGTTTAACCCTCATCAACTTAGTAATTCAACCACCGTGTTTGTGTCATTCCCTGTCAGTCCTTGTTTAATGTACAATAAGTGTGTGTTAGTTTCAGTGTTATTTGATTCAAATGCATAATTGTTTCTTATAGTGGCTGTGTTATTTAGTTAAACTAGGTAACACACCCACCAGAAGATGGCCCTAAAACACCATGTTATGGTAACTGGTATTGTTTATTTTGAATGGTTTATCAAACTGGTGAATCTATTTTTGCCCTGCACATCTGCTATACTGATTATTTAAAACTTTGTCCTACATATGGTGTTGTTTAAATTTTTTTAGGATTTTTTTTATATAATTTGTATACATAGGACTGGAGTCTTCCAAGTTTTGTTGTGCTTATGCATTTCATTATTTGATTATTTTTGGAGAATGCCTTTTTAAACAGTCTTTTTGTATTAATAATAGTTTTGATGCTGCCATATTATTCAAGTCACACCACTCTAGGTAACACAATCACCACATGATGGCCCTAAAGCACCATTATATTAGGGTAACTGGAATATTCTATTTTTAATGTTTTGTTTTGTTTTCTATTTTTGTCCTGTTCATCTCCTATTCTATAAGGATGTTTATTGAAAAGTTTGTCCTACAAATGGTGATTGTTTTATTTCATTTTTGTTTTTGTTATAGAATATATAGATATACACTCACCTAAAGGATTATTAGGAACACCATACTAATACGGTTTGACCCCCTTTTGCCTTCAATACTGCCTTAAGTCTATGTGGCATTGATTCAACAAGGTGCTCAATGACCAACACGGTGCATTTATCCTCTTTAGAAATGTTGGCCCATATTGATAGGATAGCATTTGGCAGTTGATGGAGATTTGTGGGATGAACATCCAGGGCACAAAGCTCCCGTTCCACCACGTCCCAGAGATGCTCTATTGGGTTAAGATCTGGTGACTGTGGGGGCCATTTTAGTAAAGTGAACTCATTGTCATGTTCAAGAAACCAATTTGAAATGAATCAAGCTTTGTGACATGGTGCATTATCCTGCTGGAAGTAGCCGTCAGAGGATGGGTACATGGTGGCCATAAAGGGATGGAAATGGTCAGAAACAATGCTCAGGTAGGCCGTGGCATTTAAACAATGCCCAATTGGCACTAAGGGGCCTAAAGTGTGCCAAGAAAACATCCCCCAAACCATTACACCACCACCACCAGCCTGCATAGTGGTAACAAGGCATGATGGATCCATGTTCTCATTCTGTTTACGCCAAATTCTGACTCTAGCATCTAAATGTCTCAACAGAAATCGAGACTCATCAGACCAGGAAACATTTTTCCAGTATTCAACTGTCCAATTTTGGTGAGCTCTTGCAAATTGTAGCCTCTTTTTCCTATTTGTAGTGGAGATGAGTGGTACCCGGTGGGGTCTTCTGCTGTTGTAGCCCATCCGCCTCAAGGTTGTGCGTGCTGTGGTTTCACAAATGCTTTGCTGCATACCTCGGTTGTAACGAGTGGTTATTTCAGTCAAAGTTGCCCTTCTATCAGCCTGAAGCAGTCGGCCCATTCTCCTCTGACCTCTAGCATCAACAAGGTTTTTTTGTTCACAGGACTGCCGCATACTGGATGTTTTTCCCTTTTCACGCCATTCTTTGTAAACCCTAGAAATAATTGTGCGTGAAAATCCCAGTAACTGAGCAAATTGTGAAAGACTCAGTCTGGCCCGTCTAGCACCAACAACCATGCCACGCTCAAAATTGCTTAACTCACCTTTCTTTCCCATTCTGACATTCAGTTTGGAGTTCAGGAGATTGTCTTGACCAGGACCACACCCCTAAATGCATTGAAGCAACTGCCTTAATACTGCATTGACCTACCTAATGCTTCAATGCATTTAGGGGTGTGGTCCTGGTCAAGAACCTGTCATGTGTACTGTTATGTCCCCCAATTTTTTCTGTTGTGTATATCTTTTTGTATGTTGTCTGTCAGTCTGTGTCCAGCAGGTCATAGAGGACACCTTCTCTCTATCCCCATCAACAGGTTTGCTGTCATCGGGGGCTTATACTACAAAGCAAGATTTGGGGTTAGCAAGGTAACTTCAGGTTTAACCTTGGGTGTTCAGTATCACGACAATGGGTCACCTGTTACCGGGTTACATCACCATGGCAACTCATGCTGCGAACCTAACCTGCTCAGGAGCAGGTTATAGTCGAGATAACGGATTAACCGGAACAAAAGCACCGCCTACTGATCAATCAATTTTCGATTGAAAAATGGGTCATCATTCTGGGAGCCGCCATTGGCTTCCTGATGAAATCATCAGAGGGAGTGGCGTGTCATTGTCAGCTTCTTGAGCCGTATGTGACTGTGTGAAGTGAGATACATCGAAGTTGTGCGCTTACAATTCCACAGACTCTATGCATAGTGTTCCTTTTGTTTGTGACGGGTATTTTAATGTTTGCTCTGTTTTAATACGGACCAACATCAATGTGTCCCATTTCACTGTAGAGACAGTACATACACTTACTCCTACAAAACTTGTACAACTAGTAGTTTGACATTGATTCATTTCTGTATATATTTTTTTGCTCCCACTACCGTTTAAAACCGTCAAGGTTTACAATAAATTGTAAAAAATAAACTGAAGGAACACAATAAATAAAATTGTTATACATGGTCAGCATTAAGCAAAACATTGGTTTAATTGAACACAATTGTAATTATAGTCAGTGAAATCGATAAGCCTGATACATTTATACATACACGGGTGGCATTTATTTCCCAGCTTTCCTTATTGCTTTATGTCTGGATTATATTTTTTATGCTCTTCATATTTCTCTAAAAATATAATTTATTGCAGTTACTGCGAAATATGCGGCTCTCATAGACTTGTCCATGTCGGTGATTGGTCCAATGATGCGCACACCGCCCCTTTTATGTGAACGCGCTTGTCACTAGATTGGGAAATCTTGGGTTGATTTAACAAATTGATAACCACCGTCGTGACATCTCTTATCTAGATCGCAATTGTTAGGTTCAGTGAAGCCAGGTATTGAAAAGATATCCAGGGGCCTCATGTACCTGCGTTGAATTCATACTAAAACATTTCGTACGAACAAAGCTGTAAATAAACGTACGCACAAAAAAAACAGATGTATGAATCTCTGCTTTCGAAGGATCTCACGCAAATTCTCTTTATACATCCCAATTAACGGAAAATTGAGCGCACATGCACGTGCACAACACCCCACCCAGTCTCCTCCCTCAACTAAAGTAATATAAATATGGTAATTAGTCCAATTTGGCAAAAGAAACCTGCAAGAACATGGCTAAAGCAAGCAAGAAATGAAATTTCACAGAAAATTAATTAGAGATGCTACTATCAAAGGTAGAAACAAGAAAAAATATATTATTTGGAACTCTGTCCTCTGGAATAAATAACAAAAGAAAGAAAAAAGAGTGGGAGAGTTTGTCTGATGCCGTCAACGAGGTGGGATCTGAGAGTCGCACTGCAAATGAACTGAAGAAGAAATGGTCTGACATAAAAGTGGAAGTTAAGCGGAGAACTGCTGCGCACCGACAAAGTGTGGGCAGAACAGGCGGTGGTACAGGGGCAAATGAACTTACACATTTTGACCAGAGAGTTGCCTCTATTGTAAGAGACATGTTAATCTCTGGAATCGTATCCGTTGATGTGGGAGACTCGGATATGCTACAGGACTGCCAGCAAGGTGACTAATTAGTAATTTACCTCAACTTTGATACATATAGCCTACCAGCCACCATTTCATTTAAAATGTATGCAATGTAGGTAAAAGTACACCCAGAGATTTTATGTATCAACTGCTTTTATTGCAAATGTGTGCACCCAGTCAAATTACTGTTAATATGTGCCTGTGTGTATTTGGACCGCAGGAACAACAGCAGGAACGTCCACTGGCACGCACTCAGAGTCCGCACCACCAGAGTCCGCCCCACCAGAGTCCGCACCACCAGAGTCCGCACCACCAGAGTCCGCACCACCAGAGCCCATTCAGTCCAGCGTCTCCGGTGTCTCTAATGCTCCCCCCAGTGCTGAAGGCCGTCCATCTGGCCGCGTCTTGACGCATGCTGTTCTGGAGTCACAACAGCAAATTGTTAGGGCCATTGGAGAAATTAACAGTCACTTGAAAAATAACACTTATGCACTCACAGAAATAAGCCATTAATTAAAGGAATTGGTCAAGAAATGAACTTTGTGTCTGAGTACCATTTATATTGTCGCAATTACACGTTGACGGGCCTGAATGGCTTGTTGATTGTGCTGCACATAGACTGGTCCTGGGTCAGGGTCATCTGGCGGTGCCCCAACCTCACCAAGGGGTATGCCATGCCTGTGCGCGACATTGTACAGCACTTTTCAGCTGCCCAATCGCCCGCTCCACAACTGACCGAGTGCGAGAATGGGCATTGTTGTATCTGCGCTCTTGGTCAGTTTGTGGGTTGGTGAGGGGGGTTAACAGCCACGTCTTTAGTAGATAACCACTGTCTCCTGATGGGCAGTTGAATAATTACACACACAAAAGTTAAACGTTTAGATAGAACCATACATTTAAATGCATAACTTACCAAGTAGCCACCCATTACGCACCCTGCCAGCTTGGAGTCTCATCCCAACCATGCTGTTTGTAAGGACATATGAGTCATGGGTTGCCCCAGGCCACCTTGCCACAATATTTGTTAGGCGCATTTGTGCATCACATATAATCTGCACATTTATTGAATGAAAATGTTTCCGATTCACATATGCAAATTCTTCTGCAGATGGCGCCTTTATAGCAATATGTGTGCTGTCGTTCGCTCTGATTACATTAGGAAAACCGGCTATCGCTGCAAATTGCATTTTAATGTCTGGCTGGTCACCTGCATCATATGGGAACATTATGTACCTGGTAGACAAGCCGATGATCCCGTCCCAAACAGCTGGCATTGCACGGCTCAAACACGACTGGCTTATTCCTGAGCGGTCTGCCCGTTCTCTTTGGAAAGAACCAGTTGCCAGGAAACCAAGTGTAGTAAGCACCTGTAAAGGAACGGGTAATGCGTGGCTCCTCACTGTCTCTCTTTCAAAATTTGGACCCAACTCAGCGCAGAGCTCCAAGAGTTTAGCCCTTGGAAATCTGAAATGGCTGGTAAGCCAGTCATCATCGTGGGCCAGAAAATCTTAGTGGTCCCTAAACACTCGTTCTTTGTGGATTCGTCCATTGACAATGTCCTCTAATAAAGCCAACGCTGCCATTGCTAGATGGGTTGTATCAATTTGCAAATGTTTTATATACCATATGTTCTTACCTAATTGCATAGCTAATTAATATAATATTTTAATGAGACTCATGTGACAATAATATGTCAAATCATTGATCAATTACAAATTAAAAGCCATATCTGACAGCTGGTGTTATGATAGAACAATCGTAGTGTAATGTTTGCCACTTCACTTAATTGCCTCTATGAGTCGCCAACGGACAAAAATGACGACAAATGTACGTACGCCAGGCATGAAGTTTACGTGGAGGACCGCACATTCTTAACTACTTAGGGAGCACCATACCGCCGGCGGTAGGTTTCTGCCCCCCACCACCCCCAAAAACTGGTTCACAAGTCCAAACAATCACAGTTCACAAGTATACATGTTATATATCTACAGAAAGCTTAGACACTCAGGAATGTAGCAAATTTCACCATTCCACAGTAGCTATAACAAAAATAATAATTTCCCCTCATAATGTGACCTACGTGCCTTGTACACATGTGCCTCCAATTAAATGGAATGTAAATCTAGAAACAAGGCTAACACCGTCATTTATTGGGTTATATATACATGTCTTATATATCTCGGTTTTAGTGTAGCTATAAAGTTTACAACGTTACGACTACTTAATGTCAGCTACGTGTCTTGAAAAAAAAACGTTTTTTTCTTCATAGTAAATACATTAATGAATAAAAACAAAGCTCACTAATAAAATATTTAAGTTATAAATACATGTCTAATATGTCCTTAAAGCATAGAATGTTGGGGTTCTAGCTAAAATCTCGGTTTTAATATAGTATGAAAACGAGATAATTATTAATCATAATGTGACGTAAACAGCCAGTACCAAAAGCTGTTAGCTGGTTTACTCAACTAGCCGTTTTTGTACCTAAAATTAAATTGAAAAAGGAAAACACGGCTAGCACCCTCATTTGTTAGGTTATATATACAAGTCTTATATCTCCTTAAAGCTTAGAATGTTGGGGTTCTAGCAGAAATCTCGGTTTTAGTGTAGCTGTAAAATTAAAAATGTTATGGGTGCGAGTTCTAACTGCACATATCGAAAGCAGTAATGCGTTTTTTTCTTTAAAAAAAATCAAAATGCCAACTAGAAACACAACTACCACGCTAATTTTTTAGGATATATATAAAAGTCTTATATGTTTTTAAAGCTTATAA
>JACXGM010005028.1:13056-36285 GCA_016801145.1 Umbra pygmaea
TTAGTAATTAGTTGTCTTTGTATATAGCCATGTGTTCTCCCCTTGTCTCTTGTCGATCAATGTTCCCTGTACGCGTTCTGTGTGTGTGCCTTCTATTTATGCATCTAGCCCCACGTGGCAGTGTTATTTTCGTGCTTGAATAAAGTATTTGGATTATTGAACCTTCGCGTCTGTCTCTACCTACAAATGGAACGTGACAATAATCTTGGGATTCTAGCAAATATCTCGGTTTTAGTGTAGCTATAAAACTCACAATGTTAGACTACTTAATGTCAGGTACGCGTCTTGAAAACAATTACATTTTACTTAGGAAATACAGGTTACTACACGTCACTTATGTTAAGCTTTTAGTACAAAATATTTTACTTACGGTAATAAAATCCTTCTTTTTGGTCATCAAAGTGTAATGTAGTAAGTTCTTATGTCAGCCAGGAGGTGGCAGTGGTACACCAATGGTGTGGGCTGTCACAGGGAAGAAGAGCTGGAGTTAGTCAGTCTAATAAAGAGCTCCCTGCGCAGAGGTTGTTTGCCAAGTTAAGATAGGCTAAGATATTTGTTGCCAGGGATGCCCAGCCACGATTTTTTAAACGAAGGTCAGTACCATATGCTATGAAAGTCAAAATGGAAACAGAGTTAGATCGTCTCCAAAAGGAGGACATATTGAGACCATTGAAGTTTGCAAAATGGGCTGCACCGATTGTCCCCGTGCTAAAACCGGATAACACCATCAGGGTGTGTGGTGATTATAAAGTGACTGTAAACCGAGCATCCTCACTGGAACAGTATCCCATTCCAAAAATGGAGGATGTGTGGGCATCTTTACCTGGGGGGAAGAAATACAGTAAGCTGGACATGAGTCATGCCTATCAGCAGATAGTGTTGGATGAGGAGTCCCAGGAATATGTGGCAATAAATACTCACAAGGGCCTGTTCACATACACTAGGTTACCTTTTGGGGTCGGTTCAAGTCCAGCCATTTTCAACGGACAATCGAGGGGGTCTTGCAGGGCATCCAGGGGGTGGCAGTTTACTTGGATGACATCATACCAACAGAGTAGAATGATCAGCCACACCTCCGTACGTTAAAAGCGGTGCTGATTGGAGGACGCAGGGTTGCAGTTAAAAAGGGAAAAGTGTTGTTTTATGGAGGAGGAGGTGACATTCCTGGGACACAGGGTGGATAGCACAGGGTGGATAACACAGGGTGGATAACACAGGGTGGATGACACAGGGTGGATAACACAGGGTGGATAGCACAGGGTGGATAACACAGGGTGGATGACACAGGGTGGATAACACAGGGTGGATAGCACAGGGCTCCACCCAGTTGCAGCTAAAGTTAGAGCAGAGCAAGAGGCACCAGCACCTACATCTGTCACAGAGCTCAAAGCATACTTGGGACTATTGAATTTTTACAACAGATTTTTACCCAACCTGTCCACAGTATTGGCTCCATTACACAAGCTGCTAAAGAAAGAGCAACAGTCGTCATGGGAGGCGGAGCAAGAAGAAGCTTTCGCAAAGTCAAAGGAGCTACTACAGTCTAGCGAGGTGCTGGTGCACTATGATGAAAATAAGGATCTGTTGCTGTCCTGCGATGCATCACCTTATGGAGTGGGGGCAGTGCTGTCCCGTATGCCAGACGGAGGGGAAAAGCCAATTGGCTTTGTGTCATGGACACTCTCAACAGCAGAGAGAAACTATTCGCAACTGGACAAAGAGGGGTTGGCTATTATGTTTGGGATGTAGCGGTTTCATAAGTACTTCTATGGGAGGAGATTTGTGATTTGCACTGACCATAAGCCATTAGTAGGTTTACTAAATGAGATGAAAGCAGTACCTCAGATGGCATCTCCCAGGCTCATGAGATGGGCTGTGACATTAAGAGCATATGAGTATGTGATCTCTTACAGAGCAGGCAAGGATAATGGGAATGCGGACGCACTCAGTCGCCTCCCTCTTCCTGAAGAGCCCTGCAGTGAGCGTCTGGAGGATCAGGTTCTAATGATGATGATGGACCAGGACACAAACCCTCTGATGACCTCATCACAGATCCAGAGCTGGACTACCAAAGACATAGTATTGTCAAGGGTCCGTGAGTATGTGTTGAGGGGATGGCCGGAGCATAATGGGGCGGAGTTTGCCCCGTATAAACAGAGACAGCAGGAGTTGAGTGTGCAGGATGGGTGTGTACTGTGGGGAGCACGGGTCATCATTCCCGAAAGAGGAAGAGCCACAATGATGAAACAACTGCATCAGGGTCATCCAGGGATGAGTAAGATGAAAAGCTTAGCACAAGGGTATTTATGGTGGCCAAAAATGGACAAGGATATTGAAAGTAAAGTGCGATCATGTAAAGTCTGTCAGCAACATAGGCGAACACCAGCCAGTGCACCACTTCATCCTTGGGAGTGGCCAGACAAGCCTTGGAGAAGGTTGCATATCGATTACGCAGGACGATTCATGGAAAATATGTTTTTAGTAATAGTGGATGCACACTCTAAGTGGATGGATGTCTATCCAGTGAGTTCAGCTACATCAGCTGCCACTATTGATTGTTTAAGGGCGAGTTTCAGTGCACACGGCATTTCAGAGATGATCGTGTCAGACAATGCTCAGTGTTTCGTGAGTGAGAAAAGTAGGGAGTTCATGAGGCGGAATGGAATCACACACATCACCTCCGCGCCCTACCATCCATCTTCGAATGGGTTAGCTGAGAGGGCATTACAGACTTTCAAGGAGCCACAAAAAAAAGCTCTGGGGACACTTTAGAGACCAAATTACACGGAGCATTATTCAATTACAGAATCACCCCGCAGGCTACCACAGGCAGGTCACCCGCAGAATTGTTAATGGGGAGGAAGTTGCAGTGTGTGTTAGATTTGATACACCCGGATTTGAAAAGTAAGGTGAGGGAGAATCAGAAAGAGCAAAAAGATTATCATGACAGGCATGCACAATACAGAGGTTTTGCCCAAGGGGATGGTGTGTGTGTCAAGAACTTTGGGTATGGTCCATTATGGATACCAGGCTTGGTTCAGGAGGTCACAGGCCCGGTGTCCTATACAGTGTTGTTAGGGGATGGACGAGTTGTGAGGAGACATGTGGATCAGCTGTTCAGTAGACCGGAGAACAATATTCCGGAAACTACAGGGGAGGCGGACATGGAGGAGGCCAGTGAAGCCGGAGCTGGGTCACCAGACAGCGACACAATGAAGAACACACCGGAAGAAAATGCCAATGCGGGGGTGGGGTTATCTCCGTTGATGCGGGAGGAGCAGGGTAATCCTCAGGTCGGGAGCAGACGGTCGCAAAGAGTTAGGAGGACACCGACTCATTTACAGGACTTTGCCACTTAGAAGTGGTCCTACAGAGTATACTGTGGGGGGGATTACCTGTGTTGGTCTAGCTAGTGGGATCCTGGAGCATGGTTACCATTATTATTATTATAATTATTATTATGATTATGAGGTTCAGGGATATTTTGGGTTTTACTGTTTGTATATGTTATTTGTGTTTTTTGGAAATTGTGTTGATTTGTGAGGGGAGGGATGTAATGTAGTAAGTTCTTATGTCAGCCAGGAGGTGGCAGTGGTACACCAATGGTGTGGGCTGTCACAGGGAAGAAGAGCTGGAGTTAGTCAGTGTAATAAAGAGCTCCCTGCGCGGAGGTTGTTTGCCAAGTTAAGACATTAAGTAAATGTTGATTAACAAGCATACTGCCTGGTCTTTTTTGTATCAAGGTTATACGGTGCAGATATAACAAAAGGGTCCCAGTAATGGCTTAAAGTATAGTTTTCCCAGGTAAAATCCATCTTGAATGTAAAAATAGCATTTTCTTACCAGACTTTTAAATCTACTCATAAATAAATGAAAAACTGAGTGTATTTTCCCTGCACTTCTGAACTAAAAATGGATGTGAAAAGTGTCCAAAGCTTAACAATTTCGGCATATACGTCATCCTTATGAAACAGAGATCTTAAAAATATGCAAGATTAACAATTTTAACTGAAGACTGACGGAGATAATTCAGGAAAGAACTGTGTTGTTTGTCTCAGGACCCGGATGTAAACGTCATCACAGTGCATTTTTTCTAAAAATATAGTTTTACAAACAAAGCTATAGCTCATTGGCTGTTCACTCAATCAATCTAAAATGTTAGACTTATGTGGCCAGCCCCTTAACAACATGATTTGAATTGGATCCAGTATCCTATCTTAATATATGGCTTTGTAGGGTTCTTTCAAAGAGGATGTAGAAAAATTAAAACAGAAAATAATTATGCATTTTTTATATTTCATCTTGTGCCATATTCACTGTGTATATTTGTTTGAAATGAATTTTACATATCCAAAAATTACAAAGTCTTTTCTTTAAAAAAATATCAACCATATGTTTGTACTTGCCTTAACAAGAGTTTAACTTTGGGTATGTTTTTTTAGGCAGAATTTGACAATTAGGGGGCGAGGCTTAAGAGGTTAAGTTATTTTCACTGTTAATACATCTGACCGTGAACGTGAAAGCTGGCGTACGCCGTGTTTTTGTGCGTACGCAGTGTTGATACATGAGGCCCCAGGGCATGTTGAACTTGCTTCATAGTATAGGCCCCTGGTCCTGCCTTCCTCATCAATGCTGACAGCTTATTTGGAGGCAGTTTAAAACCCAGCAGTATTGCGCTCAGTCTGTCTTTTGTGTATGTGTGTGTGTGTGTTATTCGGTGCATTGTCATGTTATATATGTACACATATTAACACATTGATTTTTCTTTGGTTCACAGGGAGATGGAGAGTAGTTTGAAGATATATTGTCATTATTTACACAATTTCATTAATCTTTATTGTTCTGTCACCTATATGCTTTGGCAATATGTACATCGATACGTCATGCCAATAAAGCTATTTGAATTGAATTGAGAAGTTTAGAGCCACTCCGGAGTATACACTACCCATATAATACTCCCCTGTCTAGGCAGACTAGCTACATCGGGGCTGACCACCAAATGTATTTTTGGGTAGGGCGCCTTGACCATGTGCCAGTTCGTTTTGTGTTTGGAAGAATAGGAAAGGGGTTGGGGGATTCTTTTGTTAATTTCCTTGTTTTGGTCTGTCCAGCCCTCCTCATCTCCCTAGTTTATTTACTGTGGAGAAAATAAACCCTTACTTTATACAGTACTCTCGTCTCTGTGTTCTTGACTCGCAACACAACTCCACATCCTTCTTACTGTCCAATGAGTGTGATTGAGCAGCGGGAAGCCTGTCCCCTCCTTTCCAGGAGGCATACGTAAGAGTACCACCAGAGTCATGTTGTTTGCGTACATAAAAAGTGTCATTCCCTCTCTGCTGCAATTGATGTTATTAGTGTAGGCAGAGAAAAGAATGGGAGATAAAACACAGCCCTGAGGGAATCCGGTGTTTAAAACCAACTTACTGAATTTAAAACCATTTAAAAACACTTGTTGTGGTCTGTCATTTTGAAAGGTTTTTATCCATGAAATCGATGTTTGATGAACCTGAAGGTCAGATAGGCAGTACAGCAGGTTTTCTGTGTTTACAAAATTAATAACAGAAAAAAATCCATTCATAATATCCTAGTGTATGGATGTGGAGAGTCCAGAAATTTCATGACATGTCTAGAAGTGTAACACTTGCATCCTATAATCCACCTTTTGACTCATAGGCAAACTAAAGTGGATTAGTTTGTCTGACAGCAAATTACATATGTTGCTGCACAGTACTTTCTGAGCCAAAAGTGACCTTTTGGGAATTGCTTGAAAATAAGTAGTAAAAAGCCTTATTCATTATAGTTTACATGCTTTTACGCATAAAAAACAACAAAATATACATACGTTCTTTCGTTTTTTGGGATAAATATTTAATAAAACATAAAATTCAATGAACCAGGATGTTGGATTTCATTCATCCAAGTTGTAGCAATGGGTCTGCTGGGTCCAGAACCATAAGGCACTTCACTGTAGGTCAAAGTATGACCTTTCTAGAGGCTAAAAAGTCAACTATATGCCAGGCGGACCTAAAACCTTTTAGACCTTGAAGGGTTAACCTTGTCTAACCTGGCCTTCCTTCTGAATTCTATCCCAGGCTCTGTTACTCTGAGCTTGTCTCCTTGCAAAAAGGTGTTTTTCTTCTGTACAAGACAAATTGTAATTTTGTTAGAAACCCATGAGTTCTGACTCCAGAATCACACCAAGATTCCTGTTTGACCCCCAGCATCAAGGTATGTGTTAACCTTGAGAACTTAATCTTTGTTTCCAAATGCAATGACTTCAGTTTTCTCTTTGTTTAACTGCAGAAAGTTTTGGCACATCCAACTGTTAATTTCATCAATGCATTAGCATAGGGAGTCAATAGGGGTGGAGTCGTTGGGCGATAGGGCTAAGTAGATCTGGGTGTCGTCTGAATAGCTGTGGTAAGCAATTTGTTCCTTTCTCATTATTTGGCTCAGTGGGAGCATATACAGGTTGAATAGGAGTGGCGGGAGAATTGAGCCTTGTGGAACTCCACATGTCATGGATGTCCACTCAGACTTATGGTTGCCAATACTCACATAGTAACCTTTCGCTTCTAGGTATGACCTGAACCATTTTAGGACCATCCCAGAAAGCCTGACCCAGTTTTCCAGCCTGTCAAGAAGTATGTTGTGGTCGAAAGTGTCAAATGTAGCACTAAGTTCGCGTAGTACCAGCACTGATAGTTTGCCTATATTTGTATTGAGGCAAATATAATTTATTATCTTTACGAGCGCTGTCTCTGTACTGTCATGTGGTCGGAAGACAGATTGAAAATTGTCAAAGTGTCCATTTGAGCTTAAGAATTTGTTCAACTGATTGAAAACAACTTTTTCAATGAGCTTAACTATGAAAGGTAGATTTGAGATTGGTCTGTAGTTGCTCAGTATGGTTTGATCCAAATTGCTCTTTCTCAGGAGGGGGTTAACAACTGCAGTTTTGGAAAACTTTGGAAAAGTCCCAGAATGAATTCAGGAATTTACCAATTCTAGGAGATCTGTTTTCTTAACAGTTAAACCTACTTTTAAAAAAGATGTGGGAAGTGTGTCAAGGGCTCATGTTGATGTTTTAAGGTGCTGTACTGTTTTTTCCAGAATGTTACCATTAATTGCTTCGAAAACAGACAGTGACTAATTTCTGAGGTTGTGGTCTGATCTGTCTGACCTCAGCGCAACTCAAAGATGTGCTATAATCACCTTTCTGATATTTTTGATTTTCTCTGAGAAGAAAGAAGCAGACTCACTGCATTTACTGTATGAGAGCATTTAACTGGGAATGTGACTTGAGGGGTTTGTTAGTCTCTCTACAGAAAAAAAGAGTGGGTGTGTTGTTAAAGTTGTTGTTTATAATATTTGAGAAAAAGGTCTGTCTACCTTTGCCTAGTTCTACATTGAAGGCATGAAGGGTGTTTTTATAGATGTCATAATGGACTACAAGTTTTGTTTTCCGCCACATGCACTCAGATTTTCAGCATTTTTTCTTCATATTTTGTACTGCTATTGAGTTTCTCCAAGGTGCCATCTGTCTGCCATTTTTCTTCCTGACTTTCACAGGGGCAATATCATCAATTGCACTCTTAACTTTTGAGTTAAAGGAATCAAGGAGAAAATCAACAGAGTCCGCACATATGCTTGGTGTTAAAGATAAAGCCTTCATAAATAGCACACTAGTGTTTTCATGCAGTCATCTCTTTTTGACAGACACAGATCTAGCTTAAATTTTAGGAGAGATCAATATATCAAAGAAAATACAGAAATGATCAGATAGTGCTACATCCTTAAAATATTCAATGAAATGTTTAGGCCCTTACTGATAAGCAAGTCTACAGTGTCCACGGTTGTGTGTGGATTCATGTACATGTTGAGTCAAATCAAATGTATTTAAAACAGCTATGGTATCTTTCGCCATATTGCTTTCTGCATTATCTATGTGAATGTTAAATTCTCCAGCAATAGCAAGACAGTCAAACTCTTAGGAAATTGTTGATAGCACTTCTGTAAAATCCTCAACAAAGGCTGGAGAGTATTTCGGAGGCCTTTAAATAATGACAAGTAGAACATGTGGAGCACCTTTTAACACAATTCCCAGATATTTGAAAGACAGTAAATTTCCAAATCACACTTGATTACATTGATAGACATCTTTAAATAGGGCAGCCACACCTCCTCCTCTCCTAACTGCTCTGCAGACACTCATACAATTAAAGTTAGGAGGGGATGTTTCATTGAGGATTGTTGCACTGCAGCTCTGTTCTAGCCATGTTTCACTTAGAATAATAAAATCTAGGTTGTTTGTGGTTATGAAGTCATTGACTAGAAGTGATTTATTTTTAAGTGAACAGATGTTACTTTCCCCCACAGCAATGTTAGTTTGACATGTAATAGGCAGTAGATTAGATGGTTTTGCTATCTGGCTTGAGAGAGCCCTAGACTTTCTATTATGTAAAATAACAGGAATAGAGAAAGATATAGGCACACTGGGTTTCCGCTTGTTCTGTAAACATTTGATACTTGTATGATAGATGGTATACAACAGATATCACAGAGAGCTGTTTTCAGTTGTTTTTGGTTCTGGTTTGCGCTGTGGGAAGTTGACCAATGATTCATCTCCCATGATGCATCTTGTTCTATACTAAGAACGCAAGAGCTAAACTTCTACAAGCTCAATAACACCCACAGCAAAAACACAAGGTTCTTTTATGGACAATTAAGGCGAGACACGGTAGGCAAAAACAGAATTTTCATGCAGTGGTCAACTTTGAGATTTTGGGCTAGTTTACTCCTTCAATGTGTGTTCTTTGAAGCTGCTATAAAGAAAACATTGAAAATATACATTAGGATGTTTATTTTTATTACATTTTGTTAACTTGCGGTAGTAAGTTTCTCCCGAATTTACCAAGAAGTTAGCATTCCAACGCGACATGACGATTTTCGCCTGTTTATTGAAGTCTGTCATGCCCGATACCATTGTAAAGCTCTGAGTCTCCTGCACAACTCTATGCAACCCGAATAAGGTCATTTCCTTTCTATCAGTAATCAATCGCGAATGTCCTAAGGGGGATTTAATGCTAATGATGAATTCTCATTGGCTACATCTGATTTCTGCTAACGTGATTCGCTCAGACGCATCACGTGGTGTAGTCAGAAACTTCCGTGTTTAGCTTACCGCGGAACCTTCGAAAATGCCGTTAACACGGCAACTTTCAAGAAAAATAACGCAGCAATTGCTCTTTGCAAGATGTGACAAGGGAAAGCAATCTAATAGATTAGCTGAAAAACCATCCGGAAGCAGCATATTATACCGTAAGCTGTCGTTGTGAAACCGGGGGGGTTTAATGACAATGCCACTGACTGTGCGACAAAGTAGTGGATGATTATGAATGTCACACGTCTCAATGAATTCATACATAATCTGTTGTACTCTAATAGTGATGCATCGGGTCTATTTATAAATAGTACAGGGAGGTGGATTTTGGAGGTCTAATGACCTGTTACATTTGATCATACTGTTGTTGTAACAGTGAACAGATTTTCATAAATGGAACAGGGTTGGATTTGTGATGAAATGTAATCTCATTTATTGTGTTATATTGGTAAGTTTTACTTTTGCAGTTTTCAGTTTAGAGGCAAAAACAAACGAAAGAATGTAGCCTTCAATCAATTTATGGACATTGAAGAAACATATTTTCAATTAGAGAGAGAGGAAGAGGGGACATCATGCATGCTCTCAAGACATCATGCATGCATATACACACACACACACACACACTCACATTAACAGTAGGCAGCATCACTGCAGCCTGAAATTGGTGTCTAAAAACAAGATAAAACCACTAAATCTCAGGGAAAAGGTACTCAAAACAAGTGAAATTATCTGTCCATGCAGCAAAATAATTTCCCTTGACAAGATTTCTTGAATTAAGTTTGTTAATTCTAGGAATAAGATTATTAAGTTCAACACTTAAAATAAAAAAATCACTGTTAAAACAAGATAGATTTAAGTGTTAGGTTTTTTTTTTTATCTTGGTAACATCCAAATAATTTGCAGTGCAAGTTTTAGTGCAGTGGAGTCCACGCTCTTGTAGTAAGGTTGACACACCAACGCACACGCATGTATAGCCTACACAATTATGGATCTGTTGTAATAGTATAACATTATAGGAGTATTATTATTAACACATTTAGGCTATTATTCTGAATATTCTTTATAGTCATGTATGGTTTTGCTTGTCCAATTGGCTGATATGACTGAGTCTAATCCCTGGTCCTATCCAAAAGAAATAGTGGCAAAAACACAAAGTGAAAAGAAATGAAAACTTGTGAGCACAGACAGGTGAAAAGGCACCAGCAAGATATGTCAGAGGGACCTAAATATAGTGCTGGATTGGACAATTAGACTTTAGAAAGATATGACATCTACTGTTGGTCTTGTTCTATGTCCATACAACTGTCTAGCGTGGGTTTTGTTGGCAACGTTTTGCATGATACGCCAAAGTTAATTCATTGAGTTACTGCAGTTGTAGGCCTTAAATGCCTGCCATGTTATTAAATAATACATTTTCATGAGTTTGAAATATTCTATATTATTATCACTAAGGGCCTGAGCAATTATTCTGTTTTTGAGCAATTTTTTTCAATACAAATGTATTAAATTTCACTATTTAAATCTTATAATGCCGTTTTCTCAAAATGAGTTTTTTTGTAATTTTCCGGTAAACATATCTCAGCCTATGTAGCACCGATACACACCAAACTTTCCAATTATACACTTAGCAGTTTTCTGAAGATATTTACAGAGGGATTTGTTGATAAATCATTCTTGGCCTGATTTATGTGACATTTAAATCAAAAAAATATGGCAAAAATCAATATTTTAAGGCTATAGACAGTTTATTTAGATTTTCTAGGTAATGAAAGCAGATATCTTGATATCCCTCTGTAATTCTTTTTGCATCTTGTGTGTAAACAAATTGAAAAAAGAATTTTGCACCTGGCTTTATCATACGTTTAGATCTGTCTACCGGAAATATAGGCAACATTGCGTATATTTAATGAGAGAACGCCTAATTTGCATAAATTACCATACATATTTAAAAAACTTGTAATACATTTTTTATATACTTGTGTAAGTAATCAACTGAGGAAGTTTCATGGTGATATCTATTATTTAAAAAATGTACCCTATTCACCTGTAGTGTCTCGCCTTAAAAATGTGAACATGCACAATTCACTAATTTCAGAATGAATACAGTTGGTGTTTCTTTAATATCCAAGATCCATAGTTTGTTTATTGTATGAGTGTTAGGCATGCTGGTAGAAAATGAATTGCACTGTCTGCTTGAAAAAGATGTGCTCTCTTCCCATGCATTCAAAATGGCAGATATATGATGAGTCTACTTTCAAATTAAAAGCTATGCTATTTACCATACATGCATCATGATCATATGTTTATATTTTACGTAATACAGTTTTAAAATTTAATTCCCTACAAATGTAATTGACCCTCTCATACATTCATATTTAATATATTTCAGTTTTGCTAAATAGTTCCTCCAGAACATATGCGATTTTGGGCTGACATTTGGAGCAGAAGCACAGCAATTCCAAGCACGAGCAGTGGCTAATTGAGTGTGATTTGAGGGAAATTATTATAAAATCTGACTGCAATATTTCTAAGAAATGCTCTCAATTTGAAAAAATGCACTCTTGAATTAAGCTAGGTATAAATTCCTTTGCTAAACACTCACAGACTGATATTTACAAGAGTTATCAATTCAACTCTCGACCGCTCCAACCCCAGATCTATGTCTCCCTCTAGCATGTCAAAGTTTTTTTTTAGATTTCATGATTCAGAATGGGTGTACTGATCCCTGGATGTAGAGAAGGTATTTGATAGGATTGAATGTGAGTATACATTTCCTGTTCTTAGAAACATTTTGATTTGGGGACAAAGTTAGCTTGTGGATCCAGCTTCTGTATACATACCCAAGAGCTAGTGTCTAAACCAATAGACCTTGCTCTGACTACTTTTCCCTGGAACACGGGACCAGGCAGGGTTGCCCTCTGTCTCCCCTATTCTTCGCCATTGCCATTGAGCCCATTTCAGTAACATCAAAGGTCTCTTTCTCTTTCCAGGGTGTATTGTGTGAGGGCATTGAGTATAGATTATCATTGTATGCTGATGACCAGTGTTGGGGATAACGCGTTCCTTTCAAAATTCAAGTAATTAGTTACTAGTCACATTTATAATGAGAAAATTAGTTACATTTACGTTATATTTCACCTTTTCTGTTTTAGAACACAAGTTAATAATTTATTATCCGTTGTTGTTTTGTTTTTATAACTCGTATTTCATTAGTGCGCCTACACGCCAACCAAAAAAATTTCTTGCACTTAAAATTGTCATGCACAGTGTTACGCAGATTGGAGGTTAGCAAAATGGAAGAATACATAACCTACATATATTCACATTACTTCAAAACTATCAAAAAGCAGGGAGGATCCGGTGAGCTGTGCATCATGTGCAAGCACCTGTCGAGTGGGAATATAATGGAAAGCTTGTCATTGTTCATCTCACTCAAAAGATTTGGACCAAAATTGTTTTTTTCTACTATGGGGTCTACAACGAGTGGCTGTAGGCTAAGTTAATGTTTTGTCATATTTTCGCCGGTTATTATAATAAACATGCGTTGAACGTGCATAATGTAACAGAACATTTTCAGTTTGCTGTAACAAGCGATGAGAACACATATTATGGGCGATGAGAATGTATATTAATTTTCTACATACAGTACACAAGGTGTGCAAGGATATAAGTGACATGAACTCGGAACGTGTGTATTTTTGCCAGTAAACACACATTCACAATGCTTATAATTCTGCCACCCAACAGATCTAAACTGAACCCTTTAGACTAAAAATTTCTGGTTCAGGCCTGTTCAATGTATTCTCCATGTGTCTCCATTAATTTCAGTAGCATTACAAAGAGTCAAATCCCATTGCATATTGTATATAACTCAAATTCATTTTTTTATCTGTATTTCTTTACTCTGTTAAAATGTGTTATATAGTCAAACATTGAGATAAAATAGGTTTTAAATACAAACACTCAAACATTCATCAGAAATAGACTGATAATAATGGTCAATTGGATCATGCCCAGAGAAAGTAGTTACCACAAGTCTACACTAGACATGATCAGGCAATCTCTATCTAGGGGCGGCAAGGTGGCCTAATTGTTTATTAGGACCCTGGTTCAAACCCCCCCAGACTACCAAGGTGTAGCCTCCATCTTTCTGTTTTTGAGGAAGAGAGTTAACCCTAATTGCTCCCAGGTTCTGTAAATAATAATAATTTCTTAATTAACTTACCATTAAACTTGATTTAAATTGTTTAAATATTTGGAAAGGTTAATAAATTGATACTTTTTTTGTCCAATGATTATTGTATGATACTAAACCTAGACACACCAAAAAGCACATGTAAAAAGCATGTTTTAATGTAACTTAAAGTAGTATAATTAGTTACTTTCAATAAAGAGTAACAAGGTAACGTAACATAGTTACTTTCAATAAAAAGTAATGCAGGAGGTAACATAGTAACATTTTGGAGAAGTAACTAAGTAAAGTAACTGGTTACTTTTCAAAGTAATGTTCCCCAACACTGTTGATGACCTTCTGCCTGAAGAAGGATAAATTACATTGTTTATTTGCTTGTATACTGTAACGTTAGAATATGTGACCTGCTTAAATTATTGGTAATAGTGTCATTCAGTGAGAAGTGATTAAGCTGCCTTAATGATGTGTCATTGAATCAATGTGCACACTCACCACCTTCATGCATTTAATTGCAAATATTTAGCCAGGTGTTATACATACATGGGGGCATGGTGGATATACCTGTCAAAGTAGTTGTCACAAAGTGCTTTGACAGACACCCCACCCAAACCCCCCAAGAGAAAGCAACACAAGTGATGCAGTGGCTAGGAAAAACTCCCTAGAAGGCGTGACCTATGAAGAAACCTAGAGAGAGGCTAGACGCAAGGGGCCTGCCAGTCCCCTTCTGGCTGTACCTGGTGGGGGACCTGAAGGGAAAAAGCCCACTGTAATAACCTCTTAAGGATCAGTGTCCCGCCTGTGTGATTTTTTATCCACCAATGTTTAGGTAATATATACATGTCCCATATCTTTACAAAGCTTAAAATTTCAGGAATCTAGCTAATGTCTCCATTTTACAATAGCTATAACAAAAAATATAGGACCTCAACATTGCAGAATATCTTCGGATAAACAAACTAAAGCCTGTGTTTATGAATCCTGGGGCCAAACTTATGAATGAAGACACACGTGAAAAGTGTCAGCAATGTCCGTAATATGTCAAAAATTGTCATCCTAAAATGTGAAACAGAGATGTTATAAAAGATCCTCCATATAAACTGAAGTATGCCAGCCATTATTTGAACAAAGACAAGTCTCCTTACCCAGATGATAACGTCATCACGTTGCATTTTCTGGGGAAATAACACTCATTGTCTCTTCACTCTATCACTCAAAAATGTTAGACATATGTCATCATCTAGGTGACACAATTAGAAATGTTTCCCGGACCCCATCTCAATATATGGCTATATAGTTATTTTTCAAAGAGGATGTAGAAAAATAAAACCAGAAAAAATGTATACATTTTCTTTATTTCATCTTGTGCCATATTCATTGTGTACCAATATTCAAATAAAATGTTACATTTCCAAAAAATTCAAAGCAACATTATCAAGGGCACCATGTTATTATATTAAATGTTGGGGAGTAGTTAACTACAAGTAGCGACGCTACTAACTTAAGTACATTTTTCAGTAGCTTGGCAGTAGCTCAGTTGCTTTTAAACAGAGTAGCTTTTCCAGTAGCTAACTACTTTTTGCTGCAAGTAGCTGTGTAGCGTGAGCAAAAGCTACATTGTGTTTTGTTGAGGCTGTCATTAATGAAACAGTGCAGCTTCTTATTAGATTACAAACAAAATGTGTGCATTATCGCCACCTGTTGTTTAGCCACTCGTCTTGCGGCTTACGTTTCACTGACGTACAGAAGTGGGTGGACAATTCAAGTTTGACATACTCATGCTATATTATTCATGATGGAGCAAGACATGGCAGCAGAATTGGAGGATGGAGAAACAACTAATTACCCATGGCCTTTTGTCCTAGTTCATGTCTCTCAAGGAAACGACAAGTAAAGCCTGACAGTCTGAGATATTTGAGCATTGTGTGTAATAAAACAATTCTCTTTGAAATCATAATTGTATTGCATTGTTTTAAACAGAAATTATTTTACTTAATACATTCCTCAGACACTTATTCAGTTATTTATAATATACATAGTTCTAAGTAGTTTCAATGTAGCTAGCTCCTTTTTATAGTAACTTGTAGTGTAGCTAACTACTTTTCAAAAAGGGTAGCTTGACGTAGTTAAACTACAATAACTTACAACTAGCTTGTAGCTTGTTAAACTACAGTTTCAGAGTAGCTTCCCCAACACTGGTTATATTTTAATGTAATATTTCAACATAATATAAAACAATTTTAATTGTTAAAATGCTGTCATCCAATATGGGCAATAGAATTTGTTAAAGTGGCTGTGGCATATTGGTAATTCTAACCTCTGCCATCAACAGTAACTGACATAACCACTCATTAAATCCAAGATATGTAGAAGAGAATCTTTGAATGTATAACACATTAAACCTTGAAGCAGATTGGCTACAACAACACAAGACGTTCAAAGTCACGTTCAAAGTTACTCAAATCAACTTTCTCATTATGATGCTTGGTGTTCAAACCAGATTGTTTGGACCATGTCAGAGGTCACCAATCCTGGTCCTGGAAAGATACCACCCTGTAGGTTTTTACTCCAACTGCACATAATGTAGCCTCATTCAGCTTATCAACCAGCTAATGAATAGAATCAGGTGTGCTACATTAGGGTTGGAGTGAAAACCTACAGGCTGGTAGATCTTTAGGACCAAATGTTTTCATCAGTAGCGGCATAAATTCACACAACATCAATGTGAAAGACTGGTTGATAGCATGCCAAGATGCATGAATACCAATTATTATTATCTATTTATTATTATTCCATTAAATATTGATTTCTAAACTTAAAATATAAACTTAATTTCTTTGCATTATTTGAGGTCTGACAACACTATCTTTTTGGTAATTTTGACCAGATGACGTTTTCAAATAAAGACTCTGAACAACAATATTTGTAATTTAATGTTAGAGAAATGTTGTCAATAGTTTATGTAATTTAATCAAAATGTTCATTTGACCAAAAAACATATCTATTATGAAATCAGAGAAACGTTTTTTGAAGTGATCCCTTATTTTTTTTTTCAGAGTTGTATATATAAGTACAAACCAGCTGTGATTTATGAGACAGTATACCACAGGTGTTTCATTGCTTCACATTGCACTGCTCCAATTGTGATAACCGGGGTGTAAGTTAAATAAGACATCTTGGTGATATATTGCCAATATACCACAGCCAAGGGCTGAGTCCAGGCAAACCCCCTTTGTATAATTTGACTGGCAACAGATTATCCTTGAATTATATGAATTAAGCTTTTGGTACACTAAATAACAAAGGGACATATGGAGTTGCAATATTTGTTTTTGCTCCTCTCTCGTCCTTCCTCGCTCGCTCTAATAATATAATTACCCATGTTTATGGCATAACTGAAGAGTCTAGCCAATAGTTATAAGAAATTAACCAAACTGTTGTGAAGAATGGAACACAGAATGAGAGCGTCATGAGCCATAAGTGGGTTGGCTCCACCTGATGGCCAGGCATGGACAATATTCTATTTATCATATTAATTGTTTTTCTATGTGTTTGCACTTAATTATCATCAGCTGTCCCTCGTTAGCATATCAGAGTTTGTGTAAATGTTCCTCCTTTGCCCCATTTCAGTTGTGTGTTATTGTTATAATGTAACCTGTGTAAATGTATCGCTGCAGCCATTTAGGGAGGAGGGCTGATGACTATTTCTACTATATTACTAAGTGGCTGTACCACAATATATGTTATAAGTAATATTAGTTGGAATGTTGAGCCAGGCATATGCTCTTTAGTAGCTATCACGTCTACACCGCATCATAGTATATTATTAGGCAGACTCCTGCATCCTGCTTCCATTCGTACAACAACATGATTACAGAGAGTGCAAACTCACTCGAAAAAAACATTTACATTTGTATATCACTTCTTTTTACTGAATAATCATAATCATGTCAAAATCATAATTCATTGATCTAGTCCTGTCAATTTATGCGAGAATGTGCTGTAAATCTGATTTGTACAGAATCTGATAACATTCTACATTAATTGTCATTTTGTTGTAAAACACTACCACTATGAATTCATTTAAAGACCAGGGGCCTCATTTATAAAACTTTGCGGTGGATTTGCGTCAGAAGTGGCGTACGGACGAAATATAGGACGTGCGTACGCAAAGAAATATTCAGATTTATAAAATTGTGCGCACACACGTCCTACGCTGTTTTCCCTTTATAAATCACAATCAACTCTAAATGTGGCGCAGCTTTTGCGGCTGCATGTCACGCGTATAGTTGCCCATAAATAGTCAGTGAAACGCCCCAAAATTAATATTAATTGATTGAGAAATCATGGCAAACAGAGACAGGAAAATCAAGAAAATAAACTTCACTCAATGTGAAGTAGAAAATATTGTTGGCGAGGTGGTAAAGAGGAGGAAAATGTTGTTTGAAGGGCAAAGTGTGCCTATTACCAATGCCGAAAAGGCGTTGGAGTGGCAAAATGTTGCAGATGCTGTAAGAAAGTCGGACCGTGGCCCAAATAAATAGTGGTCAGATATCAGTCGATGTCAAAGCGTCTAGCGCTTCATTGCGAAAGTGTGTCTGCCACGGGTGGGGGAAAATTGGTTACATTACAGCAACATGTCTGCATCACAAATTATTTGGACATTGATCGAATGAAAATGCTTTCGATTAATGAAAGCATTTTCATTCTCATTTGGTGCCCTTATTATGGCAACATGAGTGCCGTCAATAGCACCGATTACATTTGGGAAATCAGACATTGCAAATTGCGCTTTTGTGGTTTGCCTGTTCACCCGCAGTGTAAGGAAACTTTATGTAATCATGCAACACACCAAGTACACCTATTCACACATCTGGCATAACCCGGCTAAGGGTTTGCTGTAAAAGACCAATAGAGCACAGAGGTCCAACAGAACACCCCGAGGAAATCGGAACCGGCTCATAAGCCACTCGTCCTTGTTTGCCAGCAAGTCTTCTTGCTGTCTGAAAATGCGTTCCATCCGAATCCTTCCATTTGCCACATCTTCTAACAGCGCAAGATCAGCCATTGTGCATCATTACGCATTGGGTTGGCATCATGGCTTTTTATGACCATGCAGGTTATTGTATCTGATCAGCTACAGATGTCGGTATTCATGTAATTGTAAATGGGATTATGCACAAATGGAATTAATTCCAGCTTTCAAAATGGTTAAGACATCCGTCAAAATAGAACAATTGATGGATGGAAATGAAATGGACTAACGGCATATACATGAACACCATGATTCTGTAGCTGATGACATTTATGAACACAACTTTCCCAAGTGGACAATGAAAACATCTATCTAATCTAATATGTCTGCTCTGTCAGACGGACGCATTGACAAGGATATATTTTAAACATGATTTTGTTTACCGTATTATTTATGAGGATGAATAACATAACATGCCAATATAATTACAGAACATGTTTGAGTGTTCTTTTTGCAAATATGTCTTTGTTTGCATTTAAGTTGGCTACAATCTTGTTTTATTTAATTTGTATTCCACCACAGGCTGTTGATTGTAAGAATGGCTTTGTGAAATGTTCGTATTATTAATGAGAGGCAGTATTTCGATTTCGTTTAGCTACACAACGGTCTGCAGTTTCAGACATCTTCATGTGTTTCACACATCTGCCGGCGGTGTCGCCATTTCTCATTTCACCAGTTTTTGTGCGTACGCATGGTTCAGAGTTTTCGTGAAGGACCTTACATTTTCCCGTCAAGTTTGCTTTTTATAAATCCCAATTATTGCGTAGAGAGATGCGTACGTCTTCTTTTGTGCGTACGCCAGCTTTTTAAATGAGGCCCCAGAAGTTATAATGTTGCACAGTACAGCCAAGGGCTATGTCCAGAAACTCCACAATGCATACAGTAGGATAGTAGGATGTATCAGAATTTACGGTGAGGTGTTCAAACTCCTGTCATATAATCTGACTGGCAATTGTTTATCCTTGAAGTATATGAATTATACTTTTGGCACACAAAATATCAAGGGTGTTACATTACAATCCATATTGCATTGTGAAGTGGTGGAGTTAAGGAATTGAGAAATGCGCAGGAAAAGCGGAAATAAATTAAACAGAGTTTGATCAAAATATACTTTACAAAATAAAGATGCCAAAATGAGCAAAAGGCAAACACTTCATAACATTAACCACAGGGAACATGAAAACAATGACCAGCAACAAGAGGGGGAAACAGAAGGGATTAACTAATGAACTACTAACTTAACACAGCTGTAAACATTTAACCAAAACCACAAAACATGGGAAAAACCATAGAAGGACATACAAAGAAACAGAATGGTAAAACCACACACCTGGACTGGAACATCTAACACACAAGCCAAGGACATTGAGACAGTACCACCCCCCATAAAGGAGCAACTCTGGCCGCAACAAAGAAGTAGTGTAGGGGCAGCCACCAGTGAAGAGCTGTATGCCAAAATCATCAGTATTAAAACAATAAATTACCTGAAATATTTCAGTTGGTGTGCAATGAATCTAAAATATATGAAAGTTTAATTGTTATCATTACATTATGGAAAACAATGAACTTTATCACAATATGCTAATTTCTTGAGAAGGACCTGTACTTGTTCAGAAATAAACATTGTTCTTTTTTCACCTCGGGAGTATTCCTTACAGAATACCTCGCCTTAACACATAACATGGTTGGTAGGGAGCCTGTGCAGTGTCCTTCCAGGTTCCTGTGTCTGCTGTGGTTCCGGTGCCTGGTCCGCCTTTGCCTTGGCCCTCGACACCCCCTCCGGCCTGGCCGCCTCCCGCGGGGCCATTGTCTCCTCCTTTGTTGGCCCGGACTCAGCCTCTGATGCCGCCTGCCTGGCCTCCGCCTCGGCCTTCGCTTCTGCCTTGCTCGGCCGGACCTCCGCCTGCCCGGACTCAGCCCGTCACTGCTGCCTCCATCCTCCGGACCGCCGTTGCTTCTTCGTCCCTCCGGTCCCCTGCTGCTGCCTTCGCCCTCCAGCCTGCCATTGCTGCTTCATCCCTGCGGTCCGCTGCTGCTGCCTCCGCCCTCCGGTCCGCCGTTGCTGCTTCCTCCCTCCGGTCCGCTGCCACCAAGCCTCCCTCCACCTGCCTCTGTTCTGCTCGTCTGCTTCGCCCTGGGGGGCCTCCGCCGCTCTGGTTTCTGCCGCTACGGTCTCCTGCCTGGGTCTTCTGTCACCTGGTGTCCGGTGGCGTGTTGCTGTTTGGTGTCTCTGGAGCTGCGCCTTGGGGGGGAGGGATTCTGTAACGTTTCTCAGTTCCTCTTCCCAGAGGACTACATCTTCCCCTTCCTAGTTCGCTCAGAACTACAATTCCCATTCCCCAGTTCATCTTCCCTGTGAACTATAGCTTCCCTGGTCTTGCCTCCTCAGGACTTCAATTCCCATAGCCCTGACTCAATCACCCTAATTCTGTACACCTGCACTCACCCAGTCCATATATAAAGCACACACACCATTGCCTCTTCGCGAGGTATTGTGAGAATATTTTCATCTCTACTGAGCATTATATCCATGTATTGTTGTTCTGGTCTGACCTTAGCTCTGTTTGTGAAATATTCTGCCTTGGATTATCATTTGTACCTTTGCCAAATCTCTTGTATTGCTATTCTGGCCTGACCCCTGCTCTGTTTTTGGTATTAGTCTGCCTTGCATTACCTTATGTGCTTTTGCCTTTGGATATAATATACCTGTTCAACAATAAACATTGTTATTTTTTCACCTCTGGAGTTTTCCTTACAGAATGAGGACGAGACGGAGGAAGAGGGAGAGGAGAATGAGGAAGAGATGGGGGAAGAGGGAGAGGAGAAAGAGGAACTTTCAGAGACTCTGGCAAAACCTAGACATTAGGGCCAAAACATTATTGCCCAAAGGACTATCGAGAATGTCCCCGGGCAGTGCGGGGGCAACATCACCATGTGTGGCCGCCATTAGTGTTCAGGGGGTCCTCCATCACCATGCCAACCTGCGTCCCTACAACACTGCACACATACTGACACTACATGCCGCGGTCACATGTTAGTTGTCATCTGGGATAATGTCAGTTTCCACCGGGCCGCTCTGGTCCGGGACTTGTTCGCCAACCACAACCATTTCCTGTGGCTGAACCTGTCCCCTTATTACCCGTTCCTCAACCCGATCAAGGATTTATTTTCGGGATGGCAGTGGAAGGTCTATGACCACCTACCAGATGCACACATGCCGCTCCTGGGAGCAATGGAGGAGGCATGCAGAGACATCAAGGTGGGGTCAATCCCTGGGTGGGTACGCCAAGCCCGGCGATATTTTCCCTGTTGCCTGGCGAGGGAGAATATCGCCTGTGATGTGGACAAGGTGATGTGGCCCAAACCCAATCAATGGCGTTATCTCTGACTTGTAATGGTAGTTGTTTTGCTACCTGTATACAATGTATCACTGAGGCTTGGTTGTGGGAATAAAAATGGTTAAAAACTACAAATGACAGAAGTGTCTTGAGTACAGTTGACCAGTGTGTTGTGTCTGTTTGACTGTTTATTGTGCATGTGCATGTGTGTTTCCTATTGATCTGAAGAGGGCTTTTTGAAGTCAGAGTGTTACGATTTGATTGCAGATCGTCATTTTGACATGGCAGATGTTAATCTCCAAGTGTTGTGCAAAGTGTGTTGAGTTTTGACACAATGAGCTAAATTTTGGATTTTGTGGGTTAACAATTGGGAAAAACTGTAATGTTTTAGATGTAATTAATAGGAAAGAGATCCCTTAATATATTTCTAATTCCGGTTTACATAAGAATGGACATATGAAAAGACCCTGAAGAAGCACCCACAGTGGTAGAGCTGCTATAGCTTTGAGGAGGTGGGCACTCAACAAACGAAACATCGAGAACATGTGAGTGAAAAGAACTTCACTCTGACTTTGTGGCTCTGGAGGTAGAACGTACAAAGTAATCACTGAACACATTGAAAGCACAGCTCAGTTTGTGTGGGCAACATTAAACTTGTTTTACAAACAACATTTGTACATTCTTTATTTAGCATACATGTCTGTGATGAAGAGAGTCAGGCTACACGCCCTGAAAAGGTTTATATTGTTTTCATTGTTTACATATTAGATCATATTAATATTTTATAAAACTGTAATATACATTGTAATATACAGTGTGGCAGAGTATAATTACAAATTTACTAGCATTCTAATAAAGACAACATATGTTATTGTAATATATGGCCTTATATAAAATGATAGGTGAATAATTGTGAACTTATAATGTTGGATGGGCAAGGACAGTAGCGATTATACTCACAGTTTTTTACATTTGTAGCATTTCCTATAGCAAAAAAACAACAATTATTTTAAGTCATGTCAATGTCTGCTTTACATGTTTAGATGGTGGGGGGGGGGGGGGGCAAAGCAACGTGACTGACTGAAACTGAATCATAGAGAAAGCAGAATAAAATTTAAAGCAAACCGTGACTTTCAGGATCTCTCAGGGGAAACTGAGGCAATGTCAATCAACTAGAAATAATGTGGATGGGACTAGTGTTTTTAATACAGATACATCAATTTCTTTGTGTCAAACGTAATTAGCATATGTTTTTTGTTTGTTGGTAAGCATCTGTTTGCTTGTCCACACGAAAATGTTTTTCAGGGAATGGTAGCTTACACAGAGCTGATTGCTCTAAAATGGAACAGGTCTTTCAGATCGATGTGTACACACACACACACACACACACACACACACACACACACACACACACACACACACACACACACACACACACACACACACACACACACACACACACACACACACACACACACACACACACACACACACACACACA
>JACXGM010005029.1:0-36182 GCA_016801145.1 Umbra pygmaea
GGCTACTGAAGGAACAGCACTGTGGGCTAATGAAGGAACAGTACTGTGGGCTAATGAAGAAAAAGCACTGTGGCAGAGGGTGACAGCCAAAAGACAGCTCATGGAAAAAATGAACAAAGGTTGAATAACTAAGATGGATAAAGGTATACAGTGTGGCAAAAAAATAGGTGTGTTTTTCTTCAGTATGTGAAGGGTGTGTGTGTGTTTGTGTTGTAGTGTTAGAGACAGTAGATGGAATAATGAGGGGGGGGTGTAAACTGGTGCAGTGAAGTGTTAATCTCAGTAAGTCAGAGAAGATGTAGGACTACTGCATGGAGCTCGTTGTGTAAAAATATAAATGTTTCTCAGTTCAATACAAGTTCTGTTAACATATTTTATGTCATACTCTGAATTAGAAACATTTGCTCTGTGGGTTTGACATTCTTAAAAATGTTAGTGGTATGGTATCCAAAAGGAAAGAAATAAAAGTTGAAGATCAAATGATGATCAATGCGAGTTGCAGGAACCAAGCTGTGAGTGTTGATATTATCACCATGTATGATGGTGTCTGAATACCCAGTCACAATAGCCAACTGTCACCGCATAGAAATGCCAGCTGACAGGATGTTGTCACTAAATGTGGGTTCCCTCACACCATGTGAATATGAGAACAATTTGAACCTTTAATGAGTAGAGGTTGTTTTGTGAAAAATAATATTTTGACACCAATAGAAAGTCTTATGGATCAAATCAAATTGAAGTATTTTTCCATTGATCGACAGTGTACAGTACTGTATAAAGTGTGTATTGTACTGTAAACATACTCTATGCACATTACATATTTTCATTTTTTCAAGTTAATGTGAGTCATTAGGAAATCTTAAATGGTAATTTGTGACTTATTGCTTCACTGGGATATTAATATGAGGTAACACATGCTAAACTCACTTTCTGATCTACCAACACATGGAAGGTAAGAGAATGCACAAATGAAATTACACAAAATGTTGACCTTCATTAATCTGCCATTTGGGGGTTATGACAAAGTTGAAATAAAGTAGAATTGTTATGAACCTGTCTGAAAGTACACATTTTTTCCAGGATCGCAGATAGAGAACTGCATACGTTGGTAGAATCTCAGGTTTGACAATTCTACAAAACTGCAATGAAACACCACCTTTATGCCAAGAACTAATTTGAAAATCTTACCAGAAGAAAGACTATACTCCCAACAAGATACATAGTAAATATCTGCATGAAGCTTTTTCAATGCTATCCCAGTCTACCAACCAAAACCCCATAGAAAACCTGTGGGGTGATTTTTTTTGTGGTCGACAACAGTGTTGGGCAAAGTTACTTTTAGGATTACTTTTTAGTTACTTGATGAGTTCACAAGTTTTGGGAAGTCCCTAATTGAGAGAAAATGATCAGGTAAATGGAGTTCATATCTTACTGGTGACCATGATTGATATTTTCTTTACTCTTTCTATTTGTTTTATATGTCACTGTTAAGATATGAACTCCATTTACCTGATAATTTTGTCTTAATTAGGCACTTCCCAAAACTTGTGAACTCATCAAGTAACTGAAAAGTAATCCTAAAAGTAAATTTGCCCAACACTGGTACACAAGCAATTACTGAAATTACCAATGAACCTGAAGAGTATTTACTAGAATGGCAACGAAATACTAAACCCAGTGGTGCCAATAATAAATACATGTTTTTAAAACAACATTTCACTAAGAATTGTTTATCTTTGAATAACTTTACCTAAATTTAAGATGAATGTTAGATGTTTTGCTACTTTCTACCAAGGATGCCAATAGTAATGGATGGCACTGTATTTGGTTTGAGGGGAAACAATGTTTAGATATTGTTTTTTGAGTACACTGATACATGCAGTACCTACATTCTAGCTCTGTGTTCCCCTTCTTTAGACAGGTTATCTCTGGACATGTTACATTCACTATTACTGGTGCTCCTTATGGCTTAATTGTAATACATTTTAACAACAGCATTCCTTGTACTTGAGACGGTTTTCTTTAATTAATTCTTCAATGTAATTATGGTGAACATAAATGAACCCTTCTACAAAATTAGTAAAAATGTACTTGTGAGTCTGACATTCCTACAGAATATCGGTTGTCAGAGTTTGGTTGCTATGTGGGCACAGAAAGCAGTGAAATGAGAGCGCAGAGAGTGAGATTGGAGAGAGAAGTTAAACAGGTGAGAGCAGACAGAGAGGTTAGAGAGAGAAGACAGACAGCGGAGAGAAAGAGCAGTTAGACAGATGAGAGAGCACATAGACAGACCAGAGCAGACAGACAAAAGAGAGAGAGCAGTTAGACAGACCAGAGCAGACAGAGAGCAGAGCGAGAGAGCAGTTAGACAGATGAGAGAGCACATAGACAGACCAGAGCAGACAGAGAGCAGAGCGAGAGAGCAGTTAGACAGATGAGAGAGCACATAGACAGACCAGAGCAGACAGACAAAAGAGAGAGAGCAGTTAGACAGACCAGAGCAGACAGAGAGCAGAGCGAGAGAGCAGTTAGACAAATGAGAGAGCACATAGACAGACCAGAGCAGACAGACAAAAGACAGAAAGCAGTTAGACAGACCAGAGCAGACAGAGAGCAGAGCGAGAGAGCAGTTAGACAGATGAGAGAGCACATAGACAGACCAGAGCAGACAGAAAAAAAGAGAGAGAGCAGTTAGACAGACCAGAGCAGACAGAGAGCAGAGCGAGAGAGCAGTTAGACAGATGAGAGAGCACAACCAGAGCAGTTTAGAGAGAAAGCAAACAGACACCTGCTAGTTGTGCACAACATCGCCCCTCCTCAGTACATAGGTAGGTAAGATGGTATTTCAACAGCAGCTTGGTGACCACGATAGTCAGTTGGTAGATGCATATGTATCTGTGCCCCCAACCCCCCACTTGCACTTTAATTTCTCCCACAAACACCTCACACACGTGCACCCCATGTGCATGTGTACCTATAGATCTCCCTTCATTGTCCGTACTTTCATCTTTCCATCTTTCTCTCCATCTTTGTCCTCTACTCTCTCTCCAGTGTATAGACCTATACGTCTCTCATCTGGAACTCTCTATAGCTATTGCCCCCCCGCCCTCTCTTCTTATGAATGGGCTGCTGGTGCACAGAGCTTAGTCGTTTCCACTGGCTGTGATGACTCAGCCAAAGTTTAGACAGTATATATGCAGCTCTGCTCTGGATCTCATGGGCGGGTGGCATTGCTTTATGGAATTGATTACACCCAGGAGTTTTTCACGGAGGACAGACAGTACCCGCCAAGCCCCAGCCACAATTATGCTAATAGCACAGGACTCCTCTCTCAGAGGGTCCCGAGGGAAACATGGGGCAGTGGGTGGTGGGAGGGGGGCAGACGACTGGAAACACTCGCAGTATAATGCTGACACAGCTCTAGCGACATAATGTAAGGCGTGGAGCAATTTCAACCTTGCATGGTGGAATTAAAGTAGTAATGTAGTACGTGTGTTGAATTTCAGTGTACCCCTGATTCATGCATCGGTCCAGGTAAGAATCTTGATATGGAAAAAATGAATACAACATGAGCAATTAGTCTACCCTCATACTACCTCCACACTGAAACTCTTATTAGGCTTTTAAGACAAGCTTTATGTAGACTTACAGCAATCTGTCTGGTGGGTGTTGTTAGATGCACCAGACCTGATATGGATTCAATCAAACAACAACTGCAATGGCAAAACACACTGACTATGTTCAAACAACAGAAAAATGGACAGTACTTTAGCAATTTTACTATAGCCTAAACATATATATACCAAACGTACAGTACTATATAAATACTGCAGAGTAGATGTGACTGCGGTACCATAGTACTGTATTGCACTGGGATGCCAGTTCTGTCAATATGTTCTCCTCTGCTAGTCAGGAGAAATACCATAGAGTGCTTGGGTTGGTTACTGTAGCGTGATACAAGGAACATGCACTTATGCTATTTCATTCCGCATTGTTTTACAACAGTATTGCCTGTCAACAAATTAAACAAATCAACATCCACTGTGTTCCTTTAGGAGATCTACAGATTCTATTAAATATAAAAGGTAGTGTAGACAAAAGACACTGCACAGTACCAGTTCCTTCCTCTACCGCCTCCTTCTCCAAGGCAGCATACAGGCTTTTGGAAGTGATGAAGCTGTCATTGGGTGCAGTGTCTCTCAAACCCTCCTACCCTACCCAACCCAACCCATCCTCTAACCCCTTTACCGGCTGCTGCCACACTGACTGACTATAAATATGATCAATAACAGCATTATCATGCAGCTTTTTCCAGCTTGGAGAGCTTTTGCTGAAAGCCTTATTTCACAAGACGGGTCGGGTACAGGGTGACGCTGGCAGCACATTACATCGAGAGTCATTTCCACACTCAGAAGGAGAGTGAGGGGGAGAAGGAAGTGCCATCTCTTCAGGGCTTTCATCATTGACACCTGCTTGTCTCTTTTTTAATCTGAAGTTTTGGATGATAGAACACTTCCTGGTCAGGTGGTTGGGCCTGAGGGCTGAAAGAAATTCTACCACTTGGCTCTTTGCAGCGCAGCTACAGTACACAGCTATTTTAATGCTCTATGAAATTCATGAGTGAAGGTCTTAGTCTACAGTACACGGACTCCTCTGACAATAAGTGTGTTTTGCTGAAGATAACTGTGTAGGCTTACGTGCCGCGCTTTTAGATTAAGGTCAATGTGTGGTGCCCATGTGTGTTAGAACAGTTCCTGGGGTTGTGTGTATGTGAGCATGTACATGTGTATCCATTGTGTTATTCTTTGCTACGTTGTCGAGCAATGCTTCATAACAGCATTGTGCATTGTTGCCATCCAGTTAAAGGACACAAGTTCAACAACGTTCATCCGGGAACAACGCCAAAGCAATCGATATCAGATGCTCTTCTCCTTGCATGGAAAACAATTGACTGGTTAGGACTGAGGACCATTGGCAAAGGCTTCCTATGTTGACCTTGTAAACACTTCTACAGATTATAATGGCTCAACTGACACTGGTGCTTAAAAAAAAGGGGGCTAATCTTATCAGGTTGTGGCAGGACTCTAAATCTGGGTTTGTAACTGATTTAAAGAGTAATTAAACATCTTAATCTGTCAACTGGTGCTAAAAATAAACTGTCATCTCTTAACTCAATGCCTGTATTGAGGAGTCCAGAGGCTCCTGTATGAAACACTACCCACCAGCAAAGCAATGACAGAAGCCAGGTACAACCAACGTGTATGAAGTAGAGAAATAAATCTGCTCAGGGCTGACCAGAGATCAAATAAGGTTGGGCGTGTCTCAGTGTGATCACTGGCTGCCAGAGATGCTTCCTAGGCCCTAAACACAATGTCATTCCCCAGAAAGGCCCAGGTAAGACAGGCAGATGTCACCAAAGCTACAACATTGATGCTGGATCGGCTCTGTTCCACGGCGAGCCCCATCTGCCTGTCCATATTGACTGTAAGTTCTGGGACAGGAGTGATTATAGAACAGCTGTGTGGAGAAGGCAGGACTGAACTGCGGGATGAGGGAGAGAAATCAGCATTACTGTAGAAGACTTACAGAATCTCAACTGCAATATAGTGCTACAATGTGCTGTGGATGAACGCTCCTGTAACCTTATGATGTCAGAATATTTGGAGCGGTTAGAGACAGTATGTGAATTGGTAACTATACTGGAGGGTATACAACTTGTGATATGTATGTGAAATTGTAGCTATACTGGAGAGAATATGACCTGTGAAATGTATGTGAAATGATAGCTATACTGGAGAGAACATGACCTGTTAAAATATATGTGAAATGGTAGCTATACTGGAGGGTATATCGTTGTGTTTGTAAATTGTTCTGTGTGTATAGATAGAGTGTCTATAGAAATGCTCATGCCCTGCTAAATTCTTAACTTTTTTCACATTACAACAATAAAATCTAACTTTTTCCAGTTGTATGTACACATTATAACCCTCGACATCCAAGTAAAAATAACATTTACAAAATTCTGAACAATATTCAAATGTAATTAGTGAAATACCTGGTTTGGATAAGTGATCAGCCCCTTAGAGTAACCATTATAAACTTGCTCAGGTACAACCAGTCACATCCCAGATCACACACCATGCTAATTGCCCCCCACCTGACATCAATTGTAGTGGTTTTGATTACTTCATAAAGAAGCCAGCTTTTCCATGATGAATCCATTCCTAGTAGTGCATGGCAACTCAAAGAATACAGCATGGTTGGAAAAGTGCTTTCAAAAGGGCTGCAGGGCAAAGTTGTGGAAAGGTACAAGTTAGGAGAACAAAAAGATTTCAAAGGCTTTAACTAACACCTATGAGTACTGTTCAGATCATTTTTAAGAAGTAGAAAGCACCACCAATACCTTGCCTTGATTGGGCCATCACTTCAAACTGAATGGCTACCAAGAGGCCAATGCGCCTGTGGTTTCAAGCGTGGAAGTATAGTCGGTGAACCTTATCAATCTGTGCATGATCTGACTAAAGGCTTCCGTGTTGGCTTCGCAGTGCAAAACAAATCGGCAGCTGGACGACGTGGTTGGTTGAACCATGTGTGTGCCCCTCGTCATCCTACAGATCTATCCAAGGAGTTACAGAGCTGCCGACAAGGCAGGATTAAGTGCACAGTATACTACAGATTCCCAACCTGGTGCGCGCCAAAGTAAAATCATGGTAGCGCCGTAACCATTTATACTCGTGCGTGGTGCTTGCGACACATGTTGCAGTCTTCTCTTGAACAGAGGTGTCGCAACTAAGGAGAGGCTACCGCCTTTGATATTTTCACGGACTAGAAGAAGAAAAAGGTAAACGATGGCAGAACTGGCAGCAGCAATGATGTTAATGTCAACAGTGGCTAAGATTATCTTAACTGTGTTGTTATGAACCATTTACAGTTTTATTATGAACCATTAACTGTTTTATTATTAATCATTTACTGTGTCCTTGAACTCGTCCATGCTTCCTGTTTTCGTTTTGTCGCGCGCCACTGAAAAAAAAAGAGTGGTGCGCGCCCTTGGCTCGCGCGCTCAAAATCCCCGGTCGGGTGCGTTAAGTATACTGCAGGCATTAGAAAGGGGAATTGAGAGGGGAGAAAAATAATTAAAAAAAGAAAAGAAAATCCGTGGATGGTCGTGAAGACAGCAGTCAATCACCACTAACCACGAAATGTGACTGAAATTTGACTACCAAATATTCCCCAATCTAGGTGTGCAAAGCTAATAGAGACATCCAAACAGACTGATGGCTGTAATTAAAGCAAAAGGTGTCTCTACGAAGTATTAAATCATCTGACTGATCACTTTTCACTCTGTTTCTTTTATTTTTCAGAACTGTTGGCTTCTTACGTTACTTGAAATATGTAAGGCAGAATGTGTAAATAAAGATGGAACAAAAAATATATTTATTTTAGGCTCTACGACAAAAAAAAGAGGTATGATGATTTTCTATAGGCACTGTACCGGTATATTCTCTTTCTTTTAGCACTGACTCTGCTGATAGCCACTTTATTAAATAAGGAATATTTACTACTGTTAGGTTATACGATTGTTCCACATATTTATCCTTAGATTAAATAACTATCTGTAGGTTGTTCTGGATAACAGCTTCTGCTAAATCATTAAAATGTATATGAAACGTGCATGTTTGTGTGTTTGTGTGTGACTGTACTCACAGCCAAATGTGTATTACAGTATACTGCCCCCAACTCCCATCAGCATGTCAGTCAGTGTTCTGGCGCATGGCCAGGGGGAACACTACACTTTGTTCACACATCGTCCCTGCAATGCAGCTTAGACCAGCCCAGGCTGCAGGATATTTACATTCAGTACATGTCTGGTAGTGAAGCTTTTTTATTGTGCTCGCTTTCATAGCTCTATGATATTTCAATGGGTAAAAAATCACTGGGGATTGTTCCTATAAAGTCGCACAATTGATTAAAACTTTTGAATATCTACATTATAATTAATCAAATTCTACATGGGTGATTCTACAGATGTTGAGCAAAATGCTGTTTTCAAACTAAGACATTAAAGGCTATTATGTTATGTACTAATTTATTAAAATGCTCTGATGAAGCCCTTGGGGGGAATACGTAAGGTTATATAAATTACAAACAATGACACTATTATGAAGTATATTCCCCTGGGGCAACTTAGGGTAAAGTGCCCAAGAACATTTGGCACAGTCGGGAATCAAACCAGCAACCTTCTGACTACAATCTGACTCCCTAACCACTGAGCCATCTGCGCCCAAAAATATGTTGGTGTTGTTGTTCCCACAATTGCAATTTTTGAATCACCGTTACCTTAAGCAGAAGCCTTGGATTAACAGACACCTCTCGTTTAAAGTACACACTGTATAATTCAATGTAGGCAAAGTGTGCTCAGTGACAACCTAGTGGTGCATGACACAACGCTTGTGGGTTTAATCTTTAAAAACTGCATTAGAGACGTGTGAAGGAAGTACAGGCTCAAACTCAATGTTTGACTATCAATGTTTGAGTACCTCTGATCTAGTACGAGGGAAAAATGAGCTGTGTTGTTTAATTCATTTTATTTCACCTTTATATAACCACGAAAGCTGATTGCAAAATTATGATCATTTGCAATGGCGACCTGGCCAATAATAAGCATGTCAATGCAAAGGTGACACAAACGTCAGTGCGGGGGAAAATGATGTCAGATTGCGATTATGCAAAATACACCATGGTGGCATAACACTGATACATGCTGTACATGTGCAAATAACTATGTGCAGATGAGGAAGACATGTTTGACACGCTAGTGACAAGTGAACTAAGTTAAATTGGGGATTTGCCAAGTAGGGACTTGTAGACACACTGGTACTGGTGGGTCTGACAATATGTATGCCGTGAGAGCCGATCCACAAGTGCATAAAAGTAAAATTTGTGAATATTTTATGGGGAGTCAGTTACAAAGCAGATTATTTTGTGATAGACTATATTGAATTTGTTTGAGAGTGTTCGAGGTAACCCTGAAAATAACATCAACAGTCTAAGGTTGGTAAGATGATCAAGAAGGTGAAGAAGGCCTGGTAGCAAAACACGCAACCAATTCTGGATTTGATTTTAGATTGCAGGTGGTGAGGAGTTTACACACATTCTTCCCTTAACACATTCTACACTCAACACATTCTACACTCAACACATTCTACACTCAACACATTCTACACTCAATACATTCTACCCTAAACACATTCTACACTCAACACTTACTACCCTCAACACATACATTTTAAGCTCAACACATTCTATGCTCAATACATTTTAAGCTCAACACATTCTACGCTCAATACATTTTAAGCTCAACACATTCTACGCTCAATACATTTTAAGCTCAACACATTCTACGCTCATTACATTTTAAGCTCAACACATTCTATGCTCTACATTTTAAGCTCAACACATTCTACGCTCAATACATTTTAAGCTCAACACATTCTACGCTCATTACATTTTAAGGTCAACACATTCTATGCTCAATACATTTTAAGCTCAACACATTCTACGCTCAATACATTTTAAGCTCAACACATTCTACGCCAGGCACATGGGACGGGGGGGTTGCGATGCTTGCAAACAACTAACTTGTTTTTATAGACACAAGTTACCGGCTGTTTGCCTATTATATTGTTCAACTTTTAAATGAGTAGCAAGTAAACTACAATTTGTGCTAAAATACACTATATATTATTTGATCGACAGCAGAACTTAGTTTGCGACATGCACAAGCATTGCGGTGTACTTTCTCATGCTGAAAATGAACAAAGAACTGGACTTTTCTCATCTGACCTGGGTAGCTATCTTCATTACCTGGTTCTAGTGAGCTCAATTTTAACAAGTTGCACATTGTTTTAAAGCTGATAATCTTCTCTTAACATTGGTGTATACAACTTGAGATGTATGTTTTGTGGTGAATGTTACTAAATATTAAAGAGCAAGTTACACAGATTAGATCAAGTAAGGACATCAATTGAATAAAGAAATCAAGCCCTAATCGATAGATTTCCCATGATGGGAAAACACATATTCATCATGAAACAGGGGACCTACACTGTAGATATACATTCAACACTCAACATGTTTTATGATCAGGAAGGCTCTCACTGGTCCGAACAATCTTGCTTTCTAAAAGTACATTGAGCAAAATGCGATGGAGGGTCGGGCTAGTACACCCAATTTGTCCAATTACTAAGAAACCAAGGTACCATGTCCTACTGACAACTACCCTTTCACCCTCACCCCATCAAGTGCTGTGATAGGCTTGTCATGGTCCACATCTAAGGTAGATCCCAGGATCACTTGACCAACTCCATTTAACTACAGAAGATCAGCAGAGAATACAATTTCCTTCACTACTCAAGAGGAATACCTGTGTTAGAATGCTATTTGTTGACTCTTGCATTCAACACTAGTATTCCTTCTAATCCCGTCACCAAGCTCAAAGCACTGTGTTTGGACACCACACGGTGTAACTGGATGTTAAACTTTCTGATCGCCAGACACCAGGCTGCGTGGATTGGTAACAGCACCTCCTACTCAATGACTCTTAACACTGGGGCAGTGGTGTCCTCAGCCCTCTGATTTACTCCTTGTTCAACAGGGGCTGCATGGCTCTGCTCGATACCATATCCATCATCAAGCTTGGCCGGATAACAATGATGAGTCAGCCTACAGGAAGGAGGTAAGCCAACTGGATTTGGGGTAGACAAAACACTGTTTTTGGGTATTGCCCATCTGGGCTCCACCAGAAATGTAAAAGCACCTTGGGTACAAACGTTAGCATGCCAGATGCTTTATATGGCAGTGAGTTCTTCTAGAAAACAGGGTGTTTTTCATAACATTTACTCAAATACAAATGTATTTTGACTAGTACATGTGTGCAGACACACACAAATACACACGCAGTGGACCTATATAAACACTGAGAGTGTTAATTTAACACTGGAATGTTTGCTGTGTACACAGCACACACACAAAGGGAAATAATGGATGTTAAGACAAAAATCTAAACAATAAAAAGCAAATTCTACACAAAAAACATCAGGAACACTCAGATATTTGCTTTACCATATATTATTACAATTTTTATTATTATATTATGCATTATAATTATATTAAACCAATATTATTTCTTTGCTTTTATTTGTTTTGTGTGCAGATAATCTGTCTCTATTGGTCCACTAGTCCACTAGTTTTGGAGTGACAGGTCATGCCAACTCATGAAGTCATCCCAAATCAATGAACATTAAAGAGAGAGAATCTGGGGTTTTACTTGATACAGGTCTTGTTTTCTCACTTTAACATAAATTGACAGTAATCTTCACTGTAATCTGTGGTAAAAAAAATGTAGAGACAACTTTTCTGTAAACTAGCTAGAAATCCTTAGTTACGTAGAATATGCAGAATTTGCTTGGCGACATGTGGTTAGATGAACCATGTGCATGCCCCTTGCCATCCCACAGATCTGTACAAGGAGCTGCGGAGCTGCCGACACAACAGGGTTGGTAGGAATTGGGAAGGGAGGAAAATGGGAAAAGGGAAAAAAAAGAAGAAAAGTATACAGAATGTCACGTGTAGGTACGATACTGGAGAAAGATGCGAAGTCCATTGTTTTTGGAAGTTTAATAGTAATCAAGGCGCAGCAAGTAGCACAGCAAGTAACAAGAATTAATGAACTTGGAATAACAGCCCAAAAACATTGATTAAAAGCGCACACCTTTATGATTGCACATATAGCAAGGCAGAGTATTTGTATGACCACAATCTACGAAGAAACAAGAAATCACTGACAAACACAATAGCTGTTCTGACAGTAACCCCCCCGAGGAGCTGCTTCAGCAGTGGAACGCCTGTGGCCTGGAGGGTGAACCCGAGAGCGAGGAGTGGGCCTATCAGGTCGATAGTGATGAACGTCCCTGATGAAGGAAGGGTCCAGGATTTCTGTAGATGGCACTCAGCTCCGCTCCTCAGGGTCTTATCGCTCCAATTCCACCAGGAGGGCTTGAACATCCTATGCGGGTTCCCCCTTAAGGTCGAGAGGTGTGTCAGGGGTCCACCGTCAGTCAGAGGACCAGCTACAGTGCCTCCAGCCTCAGGGACACACGGTAATGACCAGAGAGCTGTAAAACCTCAGTGACCCTCCTCAGCTCCTGGGACAAGGTCCCCATAAACCTCAGAGCCAGCTTGTCCACCACAGGTACTGGCAGGGATTCCAAGGAGCAAGAACTGTCTGGTAACCTAGGACACACTGGAAAGTGGTGAGAATTGTGGAGGAATGGCGCAGAGTATTCTGTGCGTACTCGGCCCAGGGAAGCACAGCAGACCACTTGCCTTGCCGGTCCTGGCAGTAGCTATGTAGAAACCTTCCAAACTCCTGATTGTCTCTCTCCACATGCCCATTAGATAGGAGGTGGTACCCAGAGGTGAGACTAACTATGACCACCAACCTCTCCATTAAGTCATTCCACAAACACAAGCTAAACTGGGGGCCAAGATCAGAGACAATGTTCTCAGGGATCCCGTAATGCTGGAAGTCATGGGTGAAAAGGGCCTATGCAGCTCGCTGAGCTGTGGTAGGATCTTGCGGGATTTACAGAACCTGTCCACGACAACCAGAATGGGGGTGTGTCCATCTGACGATGGGAGATCTGTAACAAAGTTGAATGACAGGTGTGACAATGACAGTGGTGGTACAGCTAACAGAAGGAGCTTACTGTAGGGAAGGTGACTCGGTGTCTTACATTGGGCACATGTGGAACAAAAGGTGACATAGCTTCACACATCTAGGATCAAACTGGGCCATCAGAACTTTACTAATTTATTTACTCATTTATTTATTTATTTTCAGGAAAGGCCCCAAGAACTTTGCACTTAGCACTTGTCCCGGATGACCAGAAGCAGGTGTCATATGCCCCTAGGTCAACATTTGGGATCAGATGGTGAAACTGTCTTTGAGGCAATGGAATGTTGTGTTTTCCGCAGTAGTCCAGGAGAGTTGCCGGTGTCCCCCGTTGAGAAGGGACACGAGGGGGACAGTACTGTGCTGAAACCAGCAATTACCAGTAGCTACAACAGTAGTTGGCGAACCCCATGAACCGCTTGAAGCCTTGATGGATAAGGGAACTGGTCACGGTCTGACTGCGCTGACCTTGTCGATTTCCATCTTAACTCCCGACTAATGTTCCTATATCCCAGGATTGAGACAGCCGACCAGCGAAACAGGCAATTACATTGTAAACTACATTTACATTTTACTTTTTAGTCATTTAGCTGACGCGACGTACAGTAAGTGCAGGGACATTCCCCTGGAGCAAATTAGGGTAAAGTGCCTTGCCGAAGGAAACAACGTCATTTGGCACAGTCGGGAATCAAAAACAACCAGTCTGACTCCCTAACCACTGAGACATCTGTGCCCTTATACAAGGATGTTGTCTATATACATCACTACACAATGACTGAGTATGCCCTGAAAGACCTCATTCACAAAGGCCTGGAACACTGAGGGTGGGTTGGTAAGACCATAGGGCATGACAAGGTATTTGTCATGTTCTGATTTTGTACTAAATGTTGTTTAACATTAAGTAAAATTATAGGCGCTGCGTAAAGCGTTGCACCTTGCAGCTGTTCCACAGCAAGAGCGTGGGAAGGGGGGTGCTGAACAGAGCCGTATATATATAGAGTTTGGCTCTATATCACTCAAATCATGGGTGCCATATTGGATACCATCGTCAGATGACTCTACAGTGTAACCCTATGGAGCGAATATGTTATCTTGAAATAAATTGCTTATTTTCACTATAAACAGGCACATACATGTTATTATCAACATTTGCCAATATGTAAAAGGCCCTTACGGAAATATTTCAATGTATATTTACCTTCTATATTGTAAATGGGCCACTAAAAATGCTAATTGTAGTGAGTGAACACGTCACCTAATAAGTCTCTGAGCAGTGTTTACCTTTTTCTCTTCAGTCTCCCGAGTCCTGACATAACCTTTCGTAGTTCATGAATCGCCGAGGACAGGTTAAACTTACTCGATGGCGAAAATTGCAACTACAACTAGTGCTGCATTTTTATGTACTGCATTGTTAGGCTATTATTATTATTAACAGACATCAATATACCCTTCCCAGGGCCGCAGACAGGAATCTGTGGGCCTGGGACAAACTCCACATTTAGAGCCCCCGCGCTAAAAAAAATGAGTGTGCAAAAACAAAATATAGGCCCCCCCTCAGGACTGGGCCCGGGACAACATTCCCGGTTATCCCCCCCTGTCAGCTGCCCTGACCCTTCCCATATTGTAGCCTAAAAAAACATTTATTACACATTCAGCTCCCACGCTTTTTTTGTTCACGGGGGAACTGGTGAAATTTTTGCCAATTCCCGGTCTTTCACTGCAGGCAAACGCGCAACAGTTGGGCAATTTTTCAGTGATTTATGTCTTTTTTTTTATACATTACATTTTCCACTATTCCCTGCACTATATCAATGGGAATCAGATGAATGTTGGTATCTAACATGGAGTCCATGAAACACGTGACCACCTCGGAACCAATCGCATAACGGGGTAGCTCAGAACATTCGATTCCCTTGGCCAAACTCTCTATATACGTTATACAGCTCTGATGCTGAAGGTGCTGCAGGAGCTGGATCTTTTTTCTTTCTTTTTTATAATTACTAATTCACTTTGACATTATTTACAGTTGTATGCAAGATTTTAGGCACCATTGAAAATGTACATTATTTTCATTTATAAATAATTGGGTGGGTGTTCGAATCAGCAATTTCCATTTGATCTATCAAATATCTGAAGGACACAGTAATATTTCGGTAGTGAAATGAGGTTCATTGGATTAACAGAAAATGTGCAATATGCATCAAAACAAAATTAGACAGGTGCATAACTTTGGGCACCTTTATTATTTTGTTGATTTGAATACCTGTAACTACCTAGCACTGATTAATTAGAACACACAATTAGTTTGGTGAGTTCCTTAAGCCTTGGACTTCATAGACAGGTGCATCCAATCATGAGAAAAGGTATTTAAGGTGGCCAATTACAAGTTGTTGTTCTCTTTGACTCTCCTTTGAAGAGTGGCAACATGGGGGCCTCAAAACAACTCGCAAATGACCTGAAAACAAAGATTGTTCAACATTATGGTTTAGTGGAAGGCTACAAAAAGCTATCGCAGAGATTTAAGCTGTCAGTGTCCACTGTGAGGAACATATATATCAGAGAGGCAAAGGCGACAGATAGTGAGAACGGTCAAAAACAGCCCACAGACCACCTCCAAAGACGTACAACATCATCTTGGTGCAGATGATGTCACTGTTCATCATTCAACAATTCAGCAAACTTTGCACAAGGAGAGCTATAGGGAAGAGTGATGCGGAATAAACCTTTTCTGCACGCACACCACAAACAGACACACGCTAACAAACTCTCGCTTGAGTTATGCAAATGCAAATTTGGACAAGCCAGCTTCATTTTGGAAGAAGGTGCTGTGGACGGATGAAACAAAGATGGAGTTATTTGGTCATAACAAGGGGCGTTGTGCATGGCGGCAAAAGAACACAGCCTTCCAAGACAAACACTTGCCACCCACAGTAAAATTTGGTGGAGGTTCCATCATGCTGTGGGGCTGTATGGCCAGTGCCGGTACTGGGAATCTTGTTAAAGTTGAGGGTTGCATGGATTCCACTCAATATCAGCAGATACTTGAGAATAATGTAGAGGAATCAGTCACAAAGTTGAAGTTACACCGGGGCTAGATATTTTAATTAGACAACTTCCCAAAACACTGCTTAAAATCTACTCTGGCATTTATGCAGAGGAACAAGTTCAATGTTCTGTAATGGCCATCCCAGTCCCCAGACCTGAATATCACTGAAAATCTGTGAGGTGATTTGAAGAGGGCTGTCCATATTTGTAACCATCAAACCTAACTGAACTGGAGATGTTCTGCAAGGAGGAATGGTCTAATACCTTTATCCAGAATCCAGACACTCATTACAGGCTATAGGAATAGTCTGTGATATTTTTTTTGGGGTGCCCAAATTTATACACCTGTCTAATTTCATTTTGATGCATATTGCACATTTTCTGTTAATCCAATAAACCTAATTTCACTACTGAAATATTACTGTGTCCTTCAGTTATTTGATAGATCAAAATTAAATTGCTGATCTAAACACCCAATTATTTATAAATTAAAATCATGGAAATTGTCAGGGGTGCCTTAAATTTTGCATACGACTGTATATTTTTGAATATCAAATAACAAGGCAAATAGCAAAAAGTAATTTACCTTAGCTATACTAAAATAGGCTAATGATGTCAAGTGCACTTCTGTGGGGTTTGGTTGCGCGCGGTGGAGTCGGAGTGGCGAGTACCGCCATATAGTTGTGGAACAGTGGAATTTGTGGCTGCCCAGGATTGTTCTAAAACTTCTCACTCTCTCCCATACACTGCGCTAAAGTGACATATTTAGCTGTCAAAATCCGAAACATTTCCTGGGGGGAGAAATCATCAGTGTAATAAATCTGTGATGGGGACTGAGCACAGGATGGTTGTTGCCCGCGCGTGGCAGGCTTAGACATTTTTCTATTTTATTCATTACATGTATTCATTACACCTGTCTTGTGTTTCATTCATTATCACTTCACCAGCTGATCCCTGTCTCCAATAACTGTTTGTGCATTTGTTTCCCTCTGATTGTTTGTCTTTGTGTGTGACAGGGAGTAAACAGAGCTAGAATAGCATATCTTTAGTAGTGTGTATTTTGTGACTTGACCACGTATTGTGTCATAGCACATTGCTATAAGAGGCATGCTGTGTTCATTATTTACCAACCGTGACTATGCCACGAATTGCAGTAAGGTGATAGTGGACTATTTTTGTATGGTTGGTTTTGCTCCTCCAGTGGTACTTTGCTCCTTTTTCCTCAAATAAAACAACTATGGCAAGCAGTCCTGCATTTCACCTCCTTCACCAACCTACGTGACAGTCAGACATCCTTAATTTTGTTATTCAGCACCCCTGGTTAAAAATAGGTTCCTGTGCGCCTGTTCCACAGTCGCAGGGGTAAGAGGTAATGTGTACCTGTATTTGATGGTAGCGTCTTTAAGGGGACGATAATAAATGCAGGGATGGAGAAGAAGCTGGAGGAGGCTAGAGAGGTAGACGGCCTGATGAAACCCTGCTGGAGTGTCTCGCGGACATATGCCTCCATGGCTTCCATTTCAGCGTAGGAAATCGGGTATACGTGAATAAGTGGAATGGCAGCCCCAGGCAGCAGCACCTCATTGATGAAGTTCCCGGAGGGACCTGGACGTGGGAACGTTGAAAGCAGAGATAGATCAGGAAGACTCACTTCAATGAGAAAAGGGGGGAAACTGGCAGATCGGCCCATACTGTTTTGGGGGGTTCCTCTCCTTCCCGTGCCTGTGTTTGGTATATTGGCACTGTGGACGTGCCCAACCAAGCTGCAGTATAGGTGCAGACCATGATGCAGACCAAGCCACCGTTCCCCAACGGACAGAGTCGCAGGACACACCTCCATTGGTCCCTTCTCCATAGTGCAGAGGGGTGGTGCTGTTCTTCACACACATATAATATAGTCCAGACAGGCCCCTATAGCGATGAGTTTGTCCAGAGAGAGGTTGTCATCAGGGTGGGCTTGCTCCAGCTAAACCTCGTCCCATAAGCTACTGTGGAACATAGTGATGAAGGTGGCTTTCTTCCAGCCACTCCTACCCTCTACTGTCTGGAAGGATAGAGCGTATTCAGCAGTGGCTAGGGAAATCTGCCAGAGGTTGAGTAGGTGTTCTCTCTCGTCCTAGCCACCATGGGGGTGGTTGAAGTACACTCAGAGTTAAGTCGTAAAAACCTTTATAGGATTTCACCATGGGGGGGGGGGAGCCAGAGGCGGACATGACATCACAGGAAAATGGTGACTGTAAACTATTTCTGCATTACCGTTTAAATCATGTGTTCTTACTTTAAATAGTTTTGATTTTGAATAAATTTTTTTACAGTTCTACACATTTGAATTTCAACCGTTTATTTTAATATCAACATCCATAATTTAACCCTTTGTGGAACCAAACTATTTTTCATGCTCTCTAATTTATTTTAAAATGTATACAAAAGTCATGAAATGATTATTAATAATAATGATGATTAAAGTCTAGGAGGATGGGTAGGCCAGCTGACACGAATGTCTCTTCAGGCCTGTTTAAAGAAACAGCCATTTGAAATTACCTGTGATTGTCAGGAGGGGAGTTCCTAAGGTGTAGAATATGGGAAGAAAAGACAGGGGCCCAATTGCTTTGAGCTGAGTCCTTTGTTCATTTGTGTTGAAGTTCAGAAATGTTTCAAGATAATGAATTGAGGGACAGGAAGCAAATGAAGGAGAGCCGGTGAAGGTGTGATGTGGACAGACTTGTTTGTGTCAAAATTTCTGCAGAACTGTTTTCAAGGAGCTGTAATTTATGGACTATGGCATGGTTCCAAGTAGTGCATACCATAATCAATTCTGGAGCAAAAATGCATGGATAAGCTTTTCTGCATCAGAAATGATGCCATATACATAGCTTTCACACATTTACTCTATAATGACACCAGCCAGCAATATGCAGTTTAACTCTTTATTTGCTGGTGCAAATGGGATTGGAGTCTATTCATTCAGTACATCCATCCTGACAGCAGCAGTGTCTTGACTGAGTAGTCAAAATGTATATTGTAATATATTTCCCAAATAAATTGATATAATAACAATATAAATATACCAACAAATATTGGAAGACTCAGATGTAATAAAGTGTATCAGAGCATTTTTTGCATTCAAAATGAGTGGTACTGATATAACACCTTTATTATTATCCAAATAACATTCAATAATTATTAATATTGTTTAATAGGCCAGTCTCATAAAGTACATAGCATTTGATTGAAAGATTGACAGATGTGTTTTAACCTTATTTTACAAGTTGAGTGAGAATGCATCTCATTTATAGCAACAACCTTGGAGCAATCCCTCAGGAACCAAATGGGGGATTTTTCACTATGTTGGTTCTCGGATTCAATTGACTTACGTCCCCACACCACTCAGATGAGATAAATGCTTGGCTACCTACTGCCATGATAGTTAGAACCCCATAACTTACAACCAGATCAGAGACTGCTGTGTCACCACTAACCTAACAAGAACCCAAACATCTGTGTTCCCAGTTGAAAACCTGGATAATTTCAAGTTTGGTAGGTTCAATTACGGAAATGAAGAAGAGCTGATATGAACTGTCTGTTTGAGACCAACTTTGCTTCTAATGTTAGTATAGTGTTCATTCAGTAAAATGCTGCAATGACAACAACAGGAAATCCATGTATTCTGGATACAGGAGGTTGAGATGAGATACATGGTACGTATTTTGTACGATTATATGTGTATATACTGTAAATACAGGTCTGTTGTGCTTTTATAGATGTACAGTGATGAATAACCCCATATTTAAAGGATAGGGTGCCATTTAGGACAACCAAATAAATATTATCTTAGTTTCTGGTGCTTACATGCCACATGAAGTCTCTGCTGTTTTAGTTGATTAAATGTCAGCACCGTGTTTTTATTTGATTAAAAAAACTATAACATATTATTTATACTATTTGTATATATTTGTATTGTTATTTATCAACCTGAGGATCTTTGGCCTCACAAAATACTCTCTTTGATCCTATGGACTTCAGGAAACCAAAGTTACATTATTTACATACACAGTCCTGATTGGCTATTCTAGAGCTCACTCTCTTATGCAAATGAACAGTCATTGGTCTATTACAAACAGATGCACCTTCTGACATCACAAGTTAACCAACAAATGCCATGCAGGTTGATGTTTTATGACTTATTGCCAACCAGCTATACAAACACAATATTATACAGTACCATTATCAGACTACAATGTAGTAGTCAACCATATGGTATTCAAGAGGATTTCCAATACTATTTTGAAATATATGGGTTAAAGTTGTAGAAATATATTGGTGTTTGTGTATTTGGAATAAATTTTCTTTATTTACTATATCCAAACACAAAACAATATTTAAATATTTCCCAATTAAAGATATCTGATACCTAAAATGTATGTAAAGGTACTTGAGAATTTGAAATACACTATAAGCCAAACAGAGTCATGGTGTGCTTCCTAACACAAGGTAAGCGTCAACCACAGAAAGCTTCTCACTATTTAGAATGAAATCACATGGCAGCAAGCATATTGTCTCAGCTCAATCCAATCACACAAATCAAATTAGCCAGTTATAGATAGAGCTATTCAATACCTATGTGTTGACATACCTCTTACTGCTAACCTCTATTTCTAATATGGGCTAAATCAAAACAACTTATTGGATGCCACTGAACTATAGTCTTGCAGAGCAAAACTAGCCTAGGCAGAAACTGCAGATGATCGTATGAAAGCCGACATTCACATATCAGCAGTTTTGGCACAACAAAACAAAAAAACAGACAAGCAATACACATTCTGATTTCTTCAAGAGTTGTGTGTTCCTGGACATTTTTTATTACGTGGACCGGAATCAACACATCCATCAAACAAGCAGACAGTAGACTAACCTTTGAACTGTGTCCTCACATAATAGAGCTGTTGTTCCCTCTGAATTATGTGTTTGTTATCCTCAGACATCTGATCTGATTTCTGGTGTGTGGGGTATTGTGTGTGATACAGTATCTGACACTATTATGATCTGTGGTGTCTGCAACAGACTGGTTGTGGACATATACAGTTACAGCACGCTTCCGGCGTGTTCCATGAATCCTGTAGTCTGGGTGTAGTGCAACTGTTGGTAGCAGAAATTGTCCCTACTGCCCTGCCCCGTTTACACAAAGGCCACATCCCAATGGTGGCAAAAGGAGGACTGAGAAAAGCAAAGTCATAACTTCCCAGCACGCTGTCCTCCATGGAGCGACAGTCTCATTAGAACCGACAGTTAGAATCAGGTTACCTCATGGTTCATCTGGGCTAAATGACTTGGTGTCCTTGTTTCCATGTAACAGCTCTGCTTGGCCTCCTGCTGACCTCAATTCACATGTACAGTACACACTATATATATATATATGTCTCTGTCTCGCTCTGGTTCTCTTTCTCCTTTCTCCACACACCGCTCACCACCTTTTTCTCATTTTGGTTAATGAACACCCATTTGCAACTCACAAAGTCCTGGCATCATTTTACCCTAGCTCATATTACCAAGGGTAATATTTTAAACTTGAGGTAAAGTAATCTGAAAGATTGTTATCTTTACATTTCTTGAATTTTACTGTAAAACGAATGGTAACAAACTAAAATAAAATACGAATGATGTATAAAATCACAAGATTGTAAAAATGGCCAAAGTGCGGCAATAGACTGCTCAATATTTATTCCGATGTTGAAGCAATACAAATGACTACAAGCTGGTGTTCAATACTGTTCATAAATAACACTGTGAAGTGGATGTAAATATTAGGGAACGGTGCTGCAGTTTAGTCACAGATGAATACTCATAGTGTGTGACTCAACAAACAACTGCAATTCTGCTGGATAGAGGATAAGATGGAAGTAACAGAAATGTAGGAATATAGATTGGTTTTCACAAACAGCATTATATTAAAATAAAATTACGAAATATACATCTTGTAAGATTTTACCCACACTATATGGTCCTAACACTGAAACTGTTAACATGTTGGTAATGCTCTTTTCGCGTGAGAGCAGTTATGAAAAAAAAATAACGGAATGTCTTTTTTGAGAGTGATGGTACTTTTTGACAACTGCATGGTGTCAACTGTCAAATAGGCTGTTTTAATTGTGATAGATGCTTTAATGTTTCGCTGGATAAGAGGGTGGGCTCTAGACAATTTTATCAGCCAATCCGGTTACATTAAGAAAAATCTTGAAATTGGTTTAATGATTAAAAACATCAAATTAGTATTTTATCGACAGTTGGATATTTAACAGCTAACAGCTTGAAATAACCTCGAAAGATGTTAGCTAGTTTCTCTATTCGGTATGGCAATAATGCAAAAACACAGACCATGATAGCCTTCATGATAATAAAATATTTATAACTGAAATTGTTTTATGTGATTGAAAGCTTGGACAACATGTACAGTAGCTGCATTTGATTCAGGTTGTATATGCAAAACGTTTCTTGTGGGCTACAGAGACATTTATGCCAAGTCACCATGGTAACAAGGGATGCAATAGGCAACACCTAGACGCGTGGAAGGGAGCAATTTGTACACGTTTCCCACAAGCCAGAAACAAAAATAGCAATATAATATAGCTACATTATGTTATGACGTATAGCAAGAAGCATGTAAATGTTGTTCTCTTTCAGTGATCTCTTGTGAAGGCTATCCCGAATTACATTGGGCTCTGATTATCATTCGAATGCTCACTTATTACATAACTGAAGTGAGTAAACGGACATCCATTCTCTCAAGAAATCAAAGCTCAAACGTTGAAAACTGACCATTATCCATAATATTTTAACATAGCCTAATCACAAATTATGAACTGCCTAATCAAACAATATTATGCCTACATTGGTTAAAATTGACACCAAATACTAGGTAAAACCAAAGTTCTATATTAGCTAGCACAAGACTGGCAACCGATACTGGTCACTGTCAAGTAAAAACAATGCTATTCCAAAATTATTCAACAATGATTTATAAAACCGTTAGTTTACAAAATGCAGCAAACGCTTTGAGAATAAATGGCCACACACGAGTAGCAATTACCTGTTTGCAGGTTGATGGAGACTCTGGCCTCCGCAAGGTATGGGGTATCGCTCTTGGACCGGACTCTCCTGATCGGCCGACGATCTAAATGGTCTTCAGGAGAAGCCGCCATCAATTTCAGCAGCGTCCAGTGACGACTGGCGGGTTGGGACAGACACAGAGCCACGGCCGCTTACGGGGAGTTATTGATGGAGAGAAAAAAATGGAATGAAGAGAACGAGAGAGGGAGATGTTGGGACTTTTGTAGCGAGACGTAGAGCCGCTCCTACAGAGCTCCGTAACCCGACAGCATTCAGAGTGGAATGAAAAAAAATTCAGAGCATAAGTGCATGTCCTATACTAAGTCATTAATGACCGACTGCAAACACTTTGAGAAGTCTAGCAATATTTGCATTACATTATGTAAATTATAAAAAACTAAATAGGCAGAGGATATGTGATCCTACAAACTTGAATTGATTTCATAGCCTTTACAATGCGATAATGTGGAGTTAAATACGATCCTTTATGGGGGTGTCAGTAAAGTGATTTAAATAAAAAATAATGAATGGAAAAAGAAAGAACGAAATAATTGTAACTCTGGTAAGGGGTGGTGGTAGGTTTGCTGAGATTAGATTCCCTTCTTCATTGACACCACCAGAGGGCACTATAATCTAAAGTACGCCAGAGACGTGTATATATATATATAGCACTCTGAAGTACGCTAGAGTAAAACCCCTGAGAGGGAGAGGCGGAGCAATCAACATGATTGGTGCAATGAGAGCTGTCGAATTTGTAAATTAAAAATGAATGACTATTTTGTTACAATATGTTTTAAATCCAAATATACATTTAAATACCATTCGTTAGTATATGAATATGTATTAGCTAACATTGCCAAACCAAGCAACAAATAAGAAATAGACCTATGAAATAATTTTAAACCTGCACTATGTAACTTTTTCAAGAACTACAAAAAAACTGATTTAAGACCAGTTTGCTATGAACTAGCTTATTGGATCCAGTGGTGGAAAACATCAACTTAAAAAATACAAAATACGGACAATTGTAGGCTAGAATAGCAAAATTGACATCTCACAATATCTATCTAGCAACAAATGCATATTATGGACAATATAATGTGTTTTTTCGGAAATTAGTTATATTGTCACTGTATTATTCATGTGTTCAGTAAAAACATGTATATAAAAATATATTTATATATATATACTGAAAATTCAGGCCGACAAGGAAAATGAATAGAAGATACGTATATAACGTTCCATTAATTTGTCCTGTTAGTCAGCCCAAATTTTACATAGATTTTTTAAATTATTTTGTATATATACTATATAGGTTTTTACTGTGTTATTTACTGATTTTTAAATAGTGTTATTTATGCACAGCCTTTTTGTACCTCGACGAATGTACCCCTGTACCCATAGTAGTTAGCCCATATTTTTTGTTTGTATGGTACAGCGCCACGCCACCGTATTTACCAAACATCTACCTCCATATACTGACATCTGTTGCACTACTTGTACAAATGCACACTGTGTTATTTATTATTTACTATTTTATTGTGCACTTATTGTAATTACATGTGTAACTTCATGTTCTCTGTACCTCTATGCTTCTATCCTGGCCAGGTCGCCGTCTCAACTGAGAAACTTATCTCAAAGTGCCCATCAAAGTGCCCATCTGTTAAAGGTTAAAGGTTAAATAAAATAAGTAAAAAATATATTGTGAAATGTCGATTTTGCTGTTCTACTATTGTCCGTATTTTGTATTATTGAGATATTTTCAACGCCTGGATCTAATATGCTAGTTCCTACGGTTTAAGTTCTAATACATATTTTTTCTATTTTTTAGTAGTTTTAAAAAAATTAAATGGTGCAGGTAAAATTGGGATTTAAAAAACTTGTTTACACAAACAAACATATACAAAGCATATAGGTTATATTACTAAATAAATAAGTATTATCAATACTAATGTTAAATATATAGGTTAAATCATGGATGTATTAATAACGGGTTAAATCGCAGAAAAAAAGAACAAGTTGTAATCCTTTGCGACAACAAGGGATCTTTACGGTTTGTTCAGCCTCTAAACAGAGACAGTTTAAGAACCGATTAGAGACTGCTCAAAGGCACGCCTCGGTTTTTCAAATCTGGGCGGGGCAACTGTCAGTCTATTTTACACCCCGCCCCTTCAACCGACCTTCCTTCCCCTTCGACCCGCCCTCCTCGCTTCGAACAGTAAAGATAGAGTGGTGGGGCGGGGCCTATAAGCAGACCAGTGTGGCCCATCTTGATTGAAAATACATTGGTGGAAGTTTTTGATTGCGCTTTCTCGGTTGGTGTACTGTTTCTGAATAAAGAGAACAAACTACCTCTACATCTGGTAACTTCGCTGGGTATGGACGTAGTATTAATTTTACGTATGTATGGAAGTTAACTATCAGAATAATTGTGAAAAATCTGTGATCGATGCAGGAATGATCTGCCTGCTGTCACTTTTTATGCTGACATTTGGTATTTAAAGATGGCAGTCTGAATCAGTAAATTCGTTGAGTTTCGTCGACTCCTCTGGCTCTGTACGAACTGTATGTGCAAACAGTCTGTCGTATGTGTTACATGCATCGTAGTTGTGTTTCGGATTTTAACGAGTTTGCTTATTCGGAGTTCGTTCACTATGCAAATGTGAATTAACATTTTTCACGATTATTTTTCATTGATGCAATAGCATTTTTTAATCCGTCACATACATTTTGTATGTTTGAAGATGATTATCCTAACATCCTCACTTCTTTAACAGAAGCAAACCGACAATGATTCTTCGGAAGTTATTTGCCATTGGACTTGGTCCGCGCGTGTCTTCTGTTGTGACTCGTGGACCTTTGGTAGAGATGACCAAATCTGCCAGTTCAGGTACTGTATTTAAGATCGTACAATTTTTCTGTTATTTAATGTTAATGGCTTGGTTTTATACAAAACGATGTGTATTGCATATAACGCTACTGACCAAAATATAAATTCCTATGATCCCGGAAGTGGTCCTTGTACACAGAAACACGATTTTCTCACAACCACAATTCAAGTGTAACCACGCCACCCAGTACCCCACTGTCTGGCTTCTTCAACTGTAGGATTGTCTGAAACCATCCAGCTGGACAGCTGATAAAACTGGGGTTTTCATTCATCTGTAGGCATGTCATTCTCACCAGAACCATTGCATGACTGTGGTTTTGCATCATAACTGTCCTTCAACGGGCAAATACTTACCCTCGGTAGCCACTGGGATGCTGGAAGTGTGTGCTCCTCGAGGATGGATCCCAGTTCCAACTGTAGTAGGCAGAGAGCAAAACATTTAAATGGCGTTTCATGGGGACGAGTGGTTGGCGGATGTCAGCGTTATGAACTGAGTGCTTAATGGTGGTGGTGGGGTTTAAAATTCACAAATGTTGCTTTATACTTTTGGTCAGTGTAGAATTTCAACATTGTGGTTATACTTAACATTGGCTTGGCTAACAAGGGTTAAGTAAAAGGCTTAACTTGCTGCATTACTACTATTGCTCATGTTTGTCAATTGTTCACTTCTGTAGATATGTCGGAATTCCGAACGGTCTTCTCCAAAGCCAAACACATAGCAATTATTACTGGGGCAGGTGTGAGTGCTGAGAGTGGAATCCCTACGTTCAGAGGTTCTTCAGGATACTGGAGGAAATGGCTATCTCAGGTAATGTAAGGCAGACTTACATTACATTTAACAACAACTGCTACATCCCTAGTTTATAAAAATCCCCCCAGACATTGATGGCCCGAATGCCCGAACTTGAACAACCATTCAAACTTGAGTCTCCCACTACACCCTACCCTGTATGTATCTGGTACGCTGCTTTTTATATCCCCATGCATGGATGTTGGATTTACTTTTTAAAACATTTTCATTTCAGAGGTAGTTGACACATTTATATCTTTGTCAAGTAGGGCAATTCATGTATTTGCTAGAACACAATGCCTGGGAAAGAGGTAACTAGATATTTTTTTCAAAACACTTTTGAAGATTGGATGCAGTGTGGTGAGCTGCCAGTTGTCTAGGCAGCCATTGTAATATATGGGATACGATATTTCAAACACTGAATCATAGGACTTTGTAAGGTATATCCCCGACATGTAACATAGACAAGCTTCTGATTATCTTCAGATAGCAATGGGGGTCTAATTCAGGACAGTTTGACCATAGTCCGGCACTTAGTCTAATCTGTTGTAGACTTTGTGATGAGCCAATGAATTCCACACACACCAAGAACCTATAGAATTTTGTTTGGCCCTGGTGTCATTAATGATTTTGTCAATTTCTAGCAGGCGGGCAAATCTCATATTCTACCAGCTCAATTGGGCATCTTTAAAGATGACCATATGGATTGGCTTAATTTAATTAGTTAAATTAATGTAAACAATTGTATGTGTTTATTTCACTTAGGGTCTCTTTATTAAATACTAGATTTTGGTTGAATAACATACACAATATTTAGACATAAATATGCAAAAATGCAGAACATCTCAAAGGTGAAAATTCAACCACTTGTGCATGTGGAACTAATAATTGATTTTAATGTGAATTTAAAAAATGGACACATTAAGCTATTCAGACAGTAGGCCTAAGCATTTTTTGTCTCTACTGCTAAATGTTAATTTTATTTCAGTGTGTCTATATATATTACGTTTTGATATTCTGATTACAACATTTTATGCATGTATTTCTGGACACTGAAAGTCAAACCTAGAATTTGGAAAAATGTGAAACATAACTAAAATCGTAGGCTTAACAAAAACATGTTTTGGAGCATAAGAAAAGCACTATTGAACTCAACAATCACTATCGGACCTGTAGGTATGGTTGAATAATGCTTACTGTAATAAATAAATCAAAACTATTTGAAATATTAGAATCAGTACTAGAGGTATTTGGCCAACTGAAACAAAGGAATAATGTCAAATGTCAAGATACACAGCATAATACATCATTTGTGAACTACAGTGAATTGGGTGTTAGGGTTTGGCCATGTGTGGCTGCCACTGGAACTGGCATACTGGTCTTAATTGATGATGTAACTGATGACGGTAGAAGCAGATTCAATTCTGAGGTATACAAAAACATCTTGTCTGCCTAATTATGACAAATGCCTCCAATGTCATTGCACAGAAGATATTCTGAGTGTGATGTAGCCAGTAGTTTAGAGACTTCAGGCAGGTATTGCTTGTAAAAGATATGAGACCAAATGGCACACAGAAGTACAGTACTTTAAGAAGTTTTAGAACACCCAGGGATTATTATGTTTTTGATAGAAATTCACCAGGCTGACTGATTTTATAATTATTCACATACAACGGCAATGCCACATTTTCAGCAGCCATTAATTCAGAGTCCTAATGATGAAACCATTTATTCCATCCATAATTAATAATGTTTGACTGTAATTTCTGATCAATGTAATCTCACCGTAGTGAATGGAGGTATCAGTTTCAAAGTAATTTGATTCATGTTAATTCCATGTTGTTTTAACATTTCTGACCGGTAGTGTAAATTTGGACAGTTTAGTAATTACAGATGCACTGACCTGCTTTTTTGAGGCTGATGGCGATTGACGATTTTTAGTCTGTAGATTGGCAGATAGCAATGCCGATTTTTTTTTGTTTTTGTTTTTTTAAATAATTATGAATTAATTTTTGCTCCATTTTTAATCCAGATAAGAATATTTAATCAAGAAAAGGCTAAGTGAATGGTAAATTGACATCTATTTAATTGACAACAAGCAAATGCAGTTTTGCAGGATTATAGCATGACGGAAAACAAGTCTTAGTGCTGACTAAAGAATCAATAGTAGATTTCTTTATGTACGTTTTTGCTTTGTAAACTGCTTATCTTTCTCGAAGTGATGTGATTTCAAGTGACTTACTAAGTTTGTTGTATTAACATGTTGAGAGCTAGCTGCTAACACACCACAAAACTCAGCTCATGTCTCACAAATTTTACGTTAAAAATCAGTTTTCTGTTTTGGCCATTAGTAAGGAAGATAGGACTAACACCAATCTCATTTCGGGTGAGATTTTTCCATTTCTGATATCGTGCCAATCAATCGGTGCATTCTCAATAGTAATCAGACTCTGTAAGTTTTACAGTATTTACAATATAATGAACTGTAGCCTCATGTGCTCAGGCTCTGTTGTGCATACAGTATATGAGCTTGGAACACATTTCTCTTGAATTTGGCCTTTAGTCAGGGACTTAAGGAAGTCACCTTTTTTTGTCATTGAAATTTACTGAATAATATCACATGTCTGAATCCAACAGCAATGAACAATATGAGGGAGAGTGTAGTGGGAGATTGATAGTTCAAGTTTACTGATTGGTGTCACCAATTTCAGGTGACACCCTGGGGCCACATTTAAAGCGACATTCCACCAGATCCTCTGCGAATTTGACATAAGTGTCTGGGACCAAGAGTAGAAGTCTAAAATGTTAGTTTTAGTGTTTGAAAGACATACCAGGGTGACATTCAGTAACAGGGAAGAACAGGTGTGTGTTTGTGTACATGTGTGTCTGTCCACATCATGTTTTCCCTCATGTTGTGGGTTAAAGTTTAACCTCTGCAGTGTCAGGATTTGCTCCAGGGTTGTTATGGTTACAGGTTTCCGTCTGTTTTCTTTACATAGAACAGCTCTTTGCCATATCCCTACCAACAGATTGATCCTGACGTGTGTGTGTGTCGGGGGGGAGACTTCCGTTGCCACGGTTACTGTGTGCAGGGCTCAGAAAGAGCAAAGAAACTGGAGCCAGTATCGGTTAATCTAAGTAGGACATTCACAGCAGAGATTACCTTTGAGAGAGCGAATCAAAACAAGAGCAAACCTTCCAAGTTTAGATTTTTCCATCTTGCATTGAGTTCACCCACAGATGTTTATTTTTTTAACTGGAAATGAAATCTCAGAACATGTTCAACAATCTCAGGTAATGTTGACCCTTGTCATTAGGTGTTACCAGATGCTTATTCCTAAAAGAGTTTGTTCCTACTTTTAGGCATATGACATGCCATTTCCCTCCCTCCCTGTAACCCTCACCTCCCATTTGCTCTAACCCACCCTGGGACCGCAGACCTCCCATCTTTCCTTGTGACCTCTGAACCCCAACCCGGGTCATCTCTTTCTCCAGGACATAGCCACTCCTGAGGCCTTCTTTCGAAACCCTTCCCTGGTGTGGGAGTTCTACCACTACCGCCGAGAAATCATGCAGAGTAAGAGGCCCAACGCCGCCCATCTGGCCATCGCAGAGTGTGAGGCACGGCTCAGGAAGCAGGGCCGCTCTGTGGTGGTCATCACCCAGGTCATAGACGACCTGCACCACCAGGCCGGATCCACACATGTCCTCAAGATCCATGGTGAGGGCTGGGCTGGGTCGGTGGGGTGGGGCTGGGTCAGTGGGGCTGGGATAGTCCTCGGATGGGATTGCTAGGCTGACTCAAGACCATGGGTCAGTATGTTTTAGAGTGAAGGCACTGTTTTGAGAGACATTCCTGACTGACAAACTTCATGATTAAATTCAGAGGATAATCAATGAATTAGCCTTTACTCAAGTGTTGGTTATCTAAGCCATTGTCAAAAGTTATAGATTCCCTTTAATGTTATTACCTTTGACGTTCATGTTATTGTTCCTGAAAGGGCAGTTCTCGGGCAAACGATGTCTTCGTCTATTTTGGAGAGAGAAATAGATTGTTCGTCTCCAGTTCTGTTTTTGTTCCCTGGGTTCATCAGGAAGTCTATTTGAGACGCGCTGTGTGAGCTGTGGACACGTGACGGTCAACCAGCGCAGCCCCATATGTGCGGCTTTAGAGGGGAAAGGGTAGGCTACAGCACCACAGGCTCTCTGTACAGTAGAACCAGCTTTTCAAAGCAAAAACCTTCCTTATTTTCTTTCAACATAATCTACTAGAACTTAATCCACAGCTCAGCTCGCAATGTTCTACATTTGTTATGTGACTTTTTGAAAATGTGGTAATGGGTTCATCTATTAGCAATACTATGTTTATTACAGTTCTCCGGAGCCAGATGCCAGTGATGCTAAGATTCCACCCGAGTTGCTGCCAAGGTAAGCGTGTTGTGGTGGGCATTACTTTACAAAGCTCAACTGCAATAATAGGTATTGTCCACATTGGGGCAATACAGTTTTTTAGCTGTCACTTCAGTCCTAACCATTAGTGTATTTGTGATCAACTGCATGTTACAGGTGTGAGAAAAATAACTGCCATGGTCTGCTAAGGCCCAATGTGATCTGGTTTGGGGAAACTCTGGACTCGCACGTCCTGACCAAGGTAGAGGCAGTACTGGACACCTGCGATCTATGTCTGGTGGTAAGTTGGCCTCGCCATCAGTCTCTGGATCTCAATCCTTTTTCTCAAACAACAGCCTTGTTATCTGGTATGTAGTGAGGTTTTGTAATAATGTAGAGTTAGAAGCTGATAAACTGGAGGGCAAATCAATGTCCTGTATACATGTATGATTGTGTCCTTTTCTATCTCCAGGTTGGCACCTCCTCTATAGTGTATCCAGCAGCAATGTTTGCCCCCCAGGTTGCATCCAGGGGGGTTCCAGTAGCAGAGTTCAACACTAACACCACTCCTGAAACTGCACGCTTCACGTATGTCACATAACAGTATTACTATACGATTTGCACACGTATGTCACATAACAGTATTACTATATGATTTGTATGTTTTTTTGGTTTGAGTACCCTGTTTTAAATAAAGTTTTTATTTTACATGTTAAACAAAATATGTGCGCCATAAAAATTCCATAGTGATTTGTCAAGTCAAAAACATTGTTGGAGTAATATATGATATGATAAAAGAACAGTTTTTTATGTTTGCAATCAGCATTAGTAGTAGCCTTCAACTCCTATACAATCTGATTGTGTTACTGATTATAAGGTGGGAACGGTATACATTTTTAAATTTTCACTCTTAGTGTCATTGCAGCCATTTGATCAAATCAAAACAGTTCATTTTATTTCTCATGAATTTACACTCAGCACCCCCTCCTGACAGAAAACAGAAATTTTGAAATTTGTGCAAATTTATTAAAAAAGAAAAACTGAAATATCACACAATTTATTTTTTAATAAATTTGCAAATATTTCTACATTTCAGTTTTTTTCTGTCAAGATGGGGTGCTGAGTGTACATTAATGAGAAATAAATTAACATTTTTGATTCTATCAAATGGCTGCAATGACACAAATAGTGAAAATTTAAAGGGGTCTGATTACTTTCCGTACCCATTGTACATTAAGGAAATGTGTCCTGTTTGATATTATTCCTTCCATTATACCACCTATTTAGCATGTCAACCAATGTCTCAAATCTCTTCTTTTATCCGTGTGCATGTGTGTTTGTGTGCGTGTTTGCTTGTGTGTGCGTGTCTGTGTGTGATGCCCCTGTACAGGTACCATTTCCAGGGCCCATGTGGCACCGTGCTACCCCTTGCATTGGCATGTCACGAGTCAGAAGTCAAATGATGTTCATGGGTCAAAGGCTGATGAAGGTTCTCCTCCAGGGGTTCTTCCATCTCTCTCTGAACGCTGATGAAGGTTCTCCTTCAGGGGTTCTTCCATCTCTCTTCTGATGCTGTTCAATTCCGTGTTAATTATTCAATTTCCCCCCCAAAAAAACATTCCTTAATAGACAACTGCGGCGCAAAATGAGGCGTAAAATTAGGGGTTAATAACACATTGTTACCGAGTCGACCGTTCTCTGGGATATGTTTTCATGCTAATCGAATGTGCCCAGTTTTAGTGAGAACTGATAATTACCTTATAACGCTAGTTGTGAGGGTATGGATGAAGTAAAAATAAATCGCTATTATATACCACTAACAAGGCTCAAAATAGCACCACACTTCCACGGTAGCATAATGAGGGTCCCTACTTGCAAACCGAAGCTTTGAGAAATTTGTAAGTATACAGACAGTTTATTAAAAAAATGGTTTAAAACACAGTACATTCGTGTATTCAGCCAGGCGCCATCTTCGGAAAACAGACCTGACCAGTCAAACCACAAACTTTGTGCTATGTGAGCTAAACTGTAAGGAAATTGTGTTTGGTTTTAGTTTGCATTGCCAGCTGAACTGGGACCTGGTTGTATACACGAACAGTACTGTCTTTTAAACTATATTTTCTAATAAACTGTCTGTACATTTACAAAGTTCTCAATGCTTCGGTGACTTGGAATCTCCCATGGCAAGAGGTTTTGCGGTCATTCATGCAGATCAATGAGCAAGGCTTAGCTGGCGATGCAAACTAAAATCAAACACAATTTGCTTACAGTTCAGCTCACGTAGCACAGAGTTTGTGGTTCGACTGGTCGAGTCTGTTTTCCGAAGATGGCGCCTGGTTGTATACACAAACGGTACTGTCTTTTAAACTATATTTCTATAAACACTCTGTACACTTACAAAGTTTTCAATGCTTAGGTTTGCATGTAGGGACCATCATTATGCTACCGTGGAAGTGTGCTGCTATTTAAAGCCTTGTTAGTGGTATATAAATCAATTTATTTTTACATTATTCATGCCCTGACAACTAGCGTTAAGGTAATTATCAGTTTGCACTAAAACTGGGCACATTCGATTAGCGTGGAAACATATCCCAGAGAACGGTCGACTCTTTAAAACAATGTTATTAACCCCTACGTTCATTTTGCGTCAGAGTTGTCCTTTAACTTGGAATCCAGGTTGAGTATGGCAATCTGCTGCAGAAGTTAACGAGAAAGATTGACTGGATACTTCATAGTTGTTTAGTTAATTAAACTGGAACTGAGGATTGTTGTTGTTGGTTTGAAATGGAAAATAGGGAATAAGTGCTTATTGAACTGAAAGAAGGATTGGCATACTAATAGTGTCATATCTTCACAAAGCGGGTTCTAAACAAGCATTGTGAATAGCTGAGTTCTTTTCTCCACTGCCTGTTTTATAATGGGGTAATCATTTGATAGAGTTCAGAGGGTATCATTGCTTTTTACTGTACTAACATGCTGTTATTTGTTCTGAAATCAGATTGTATTATTTAATATAACTAACATATGTTTAGCAATCAAATCACATATGTATAATATACAAATCATGGAAATTATTTGTTTAACACCATTTCACTTTTGAACTCTATGATCTATAACCCAGAACAACGAGTACCTAATCCATGTGCCTGGTCAACTGTTTACATAACCATGACCAAAAACACGTTTTGAACTTCAACTGCATTGCGACGTCACAAAGAGAGAGATTCAGTCATGCTGTTTGTAGTTCTAAGTAAGAGCAGGGAGAAAGAATGGGACTAGAGTTTAGTTTTCCAGTTTGAACATGCATTGTTGTGTTCTCTTCCTGTACCAACACATTTTCACATCTAAATATCTGTCAGAGACACAGTGATTACACTGTGGTTACATGGCTTGAGAATGTGTTTATATTCATGCGCATTACTCTTTTAAAAAGGATGTTTTGCTGGAAATGTTGTGCACTGTACCGTACGTCAGTGTTATGTGTACTTTTTGTATTTTACTACTGCTAGCTAGTTGTTTTACTGTTATGCAACTTCATCAGATCTCCTTCAATATGTAATACTGTCAACAACATGAATACATTTGCATTACTTGTCGTCTTTTCCCTTCACAATGGTAGCAATACTGCAGTCTTTACTGTGCAAAGCCTTCACAAAATAAGCCATGAGTCATTGGGATTGTGAATTCCCAAAGCTGACAGTAGATGGCAGTATGTAGCTTTCTGTTCGACTGTAGATTCAATACCAACCGACTTATTTGAACAGAAGGATGAACAGCTGCCAGTCAGTCTGAGATAAAGTGACCACCAGCAGTAATGCTGTGGATCGCACAACCACAAAGCTCACTTGGACCATCATAATGTTGTGAAATAAACTAATAATGGAGCTTTGGACTGCCTGTCACATTGCAGAATTTGGTTCTTGAGTTACCCTTTTGTGGATAGCTGTCGGCCCCTTATGCATTCTCCATTTGTATTGATTTCTAGAGTGACTGCGAGAGCAGATTTGGAAGGTATGACTATCAGAAAATACATTTGGGGGTAATCCACTCACAACCAAAAAAGCCACTTGTATACTTTGTAAATAATGCAAACCATGCCATAGTAGCAAAAGACAACAAAATAACATATTTATACATATATATATATATATATATGTATATAATCTCTGTGTTTTCAGCTTAGTTACATTTTAATCATTTAGCAGACACTCTTATCCAGAGAGATTTACAGTGAATTCAGGGACATCCCCTGGAGCGACTTAAGGTTAAGTGCCATTTGGCACAGTCAGGAATCAAACCGCCAACCTTCTGATTACAAGTTTGACTCTGTAACCACTGAACAATCTGATGGCACTTAACCTACTATGCCACGCAGACCGCTTCCAATGACACTTAATCTTATTCAACATTTTAGAGAAATTCTGGAGGGTTCTGTACAGCGAGAACATCTTTTGTGAAATGTTTTCTGCATTTAGTTCTTAGAAGTTTGAAGTGAATGTGACATTGAAGAAAGCAGTTAAAATTCATGTCACCTACAAAACCAGCACTGCAATGCTGTGTAGACAGGCTCTAGCTGGCTAGGTATATGTTCACCTAATGAGATGTCCTTAGAAAACAAATTCATAGAAAGCCAGTAAAATATCTTAAAGTAGTTCTGTAGTTGTAAAATCACTTAAACAAACTGCACTCAATCAATCTAGTTCATAATATACCACTATGGAAATGTAAATCTGACAACAGTCAGGCTGTGTGTTGATTACATATTTTGATGAAATTCAGACACAAGACATAGTATGTGAACCCTTCTTCTGAATTACCCTACCTGGATTTCTGCGTAAATTCATCATAACGTGTCATCTGCTCTTCATCTAAGTACTCACTTTTGTTGCCAGCATTTTAGACCTTAATGGCTGTGTGTTGAGTTATGTTGAGGGGACAGCAAATGTACTTACAAGCTGTACGCTCACTACTTTACAATGTAGCAAAGTGTAATTTCTTTAGTGTTGTCACATGAAAAGTTATGATCAAATATTTCAACGTGATCTCCTAGAAATCCGTGATACTACCACGGACACTTAACTTCAAAGTCCGTGGCAGTCCCACGGAATGTCCGAAAATTCCGTGACACTGCCACGGATTTAGAAGTTAAGGATCTTTACATGTATTCTGTTTTCTATTCCAACGCGATGCAGACGTATTGCAAACATGCTTTTTATCATTATCATCAT